>OX387267.1:60706070-60716070 GCA_947562075.1 Orthosia gracilis
AGAGTTCAGGGAAACCGTGCGGTATGCCCTGCACATCTTCTGGGCAATCCCGCGCTGGACGTTCCGGAGTTGTTTCTGCACACCCAGTTTCTTGGCCGCTGGTGCCCAAACACTGGCGGCGTACAGAATTATGGGCTCCATCGTTGCCACATAAATAATCCTGACTACCTCGGGATGCAGCCCCCAGCTGACCCTTGCGGCTCTGCACAGTCCCTTATATATTCCAATTGCCCTCCTGCACACGTTCGAGACGTGAGTATTAAACGTCAATCCGCTGTCTAATGTGACGCCCAGGATCTTCATTTCTTTTGCTAGGGCGATGTCTGTCCCGCCCATGTTCAGGCGCGGCGTGTCGAACTTCAGCTTTCTGGTTATTACCATTGCCGTGGTTTTATGAGGCGCAAAAGTGAGCTTATTTTCGACACCCCACGCCAGAACACGAGCAAGAGCTGCATTGGCTGCTACCTCCACTTCCAATGCAGTCTCCCCGTCGAAGACAAGGAGGACATCGTCCGCGAACGCCTGGATGTAAATCCCGCCACTCTGCAGAGCTTTTAGGAGGGGGTCTAGGAGCAAATTCCAAAGAATTGGGCCGCCGATCGAACCCTGCACACAACCCTTGCTGGTGCCCTTGGAGTAGATCTCCCCGCAGTACCTAATTGTCACTCTTCGGTCACTGAGATAGCTGTCGATGACCCGCCTGAGATTTGCCGGACACCTTTCCTCCGCCAGACGGACTCGGATCGCTGGCCACCAGGCGTTGTCGAAGGCTCCCTCTATGTCTAAAGATACTAGTGTGATTAATCTTTTTTCCTCTAGCTTATGGTTGACGTGCTGCATAAGGGCATAGAGGGAGTCTTCGGTGCTCCTCTGTGGCATGAATCCGTACTGGCGGGTACTCATCCTTGGCAAGAGATGGAACTTCAGGCGGGCCACCAGCATCTTCTCATAAATCTTCCCCAGTATAGGCAATAGCCCAATCGGCCTATACGATTTGGGGGAAGAGTATTTTTCTTTGCCTGGCTTTCTCAGTATGACCACTGTAGCCTCTTTCCAGGATGCGGGGAAACACTGAAGTTCCAGGCACTTGTTCAATAACCCCAGAAATAGACACGGGTCGTTAGTCACGACTTCGCGGCAAATATCGGCTGTAAAGCCGTCGGAGCCTGGCGCCTTTTTTGGGTTGAATGACTCTACCGATTTCTTAAGTTCCGCCATTGTGAACGGTGGATCGCAGCAGCCATGTTGTTCTCCATCGTTCACTTGTTCGGCTTTTGACCGGATGGAACGGTGGTGTAGATTGTCGCTCTCGGGGGAGTCGTCAGGGTAAAAAGTTTCAGCTAGGAGCTTCACTGAGCCCTTCGCGTCTAGCACATCACCGTTCCATTCAAGTGGTAGGTCTTCTTCCCTGCGCTGTGTTCTACCTATTACCCTATAAATCCCCTCCCAGACCCCCTCTCTATCCTGCTTCCCGCAAAACTCCTTCCAACTCTCGGTCTGAGCCTTGGCCACCTCACACTCATACTCTTCTTTCTGTTTCAGGTACTGTTCAACGACCTTCTGCCTCCGGACTGGGGCGGCACAGCGGATCCTGCGCCTCATGGTGGTGACTGTCCTCTTCATCCCGGCGAGTCTCTCGGACCACCACGGCAAGGTGAGTTTTTCTTTTACTTTTTTGCATGGTATTGTTAGGTTACAGGCTGTATCTATAATTTTATTTAGGTTATTGGTGATGGTATCTATTTCATTTTTGTTTTTAATTTTATTAATTTCGTCTATGGTTAAATTTTTATCTATTTTCAATTGTCCGAATTTCTCATGGAATTCGGACCAATTGGCTTTTTTGGTATTAAATTTCCGCGTGGTCCTTTCTATTTTAATTCCTTTAGATTTCTCCAAGAGAATGTTAAATGCAATGCCGTTGTGGTCCGAGCTCGTGAGACCTTCATCGATCCTCCAGTCATCCACCATATCCAGGATGTTGTTGGAACAGGCGGTAACGTCCACGAAGCTGCTGTACCGTTTCCCTCCACGGATGGTGTCAAAGGTTGGAATTTCCCCTCGGTTGAGTATGTTGAGGCCAAGCTCGCCGAGAGTTCCTACCACTTCCTCTCCTCTGTGGTCATTCTTCGGGCTGCCCCACCATAGATTTTTTGCATTGGCGTCCCCTCCAACGATCAGCTTCCCGGAGCCGACGACGAGCCCTATTCGCCTTAGGTGTTCTAAGTAGGGCTCGATAGGCTGGTCTGGCTCACAGTAAAAAGAGACAAGCGTGATCTCCCAGGCACTGGTCAGGATTCCCACCACCGAGAAGTTGTTGGTGGTGAGTTTCGGGTACTGCTTGACCACAAGGTCGCTGTTGAAGACAGCTATTGCTGCTTTCACAGTCCCACCTCCTATGCCAGTGTTCTGGAAGATTCTAACGCCCCTGTGACTCTTCATTACTCCAACCCCGGCCACGTACGGTTCCTGCAGAAGCGCCACAGCCACTCCACGCTTCGTAGCTTCAATAAGAAGCTCATTGGTGGCAAGCTTTTTTCGCTGGAGGTTGGCCTGCAATACTCCATAGGGGGTTATTACTCGTGAGGTGCCCTTAACAGTATGCCACCGTCGACCTGGCCACGTCATCCCATCTTATTCGCACTGGGCAGTCTTGGCTAAACGCATTATGCGTGCCATGCTCCAGTTTGGCCTTGGCACAGTTTCGACAAGCGGGTGGTGAGCCTGCGAGCCAATCTGGGCACTCTGGTCTCATGTGCGGGCCTCCACAGTGGCTGCAGAGATCCGCAGGCTCCTTGCAGAACCGCTTTCCGTGCCCAAAGCCGAGACAGCGGGTGCACTGCACCAGCGGGGATTGGTCTTCGACTTTGATCCGCTGAAAATCTATGCGCAGCGGGCCGCCCTCCAGCGCTCTTCGCCAGATGATGGGCGAGACGCAGACGATGACGTGGCCGACGTGTGGGTTGCGCGTCCTTCTCCTAAACTTAACCTCGACTCTGTTGTCCTCATCGTCGAGGCCGTCAAAAACACCCTTGTTCTGGTTTCTCAGGGCCGTAATTATGTCGTCGTCGGTGTTTACCACCAAGACGTTCCTGAGGACCAGCAGCGGGTCCCTGTTCTTGACTTCCTCGACGGTGAGGTCCACCCCTTCCTTTAGGAGTCGGGTCTTCATTTTGCTCCTCTCTTCTTTCGTCTCAAAACCCATTATTATTTTCCGGTCCTTAGCCTTCCTTACCTTCTCCACCTTTACCCATCCCTCCTTGGGATTTACCGCTTTTCTAATTCTTGCCAGTACTTCCTCACCTGACTCGGTCTCGTCTTTCGAGGCGACCACAACCGAGTGCAAGGTACTGCGCCCTGGCAGTGACTTTACAGCTCCAGTTGCGGCCACACTCGCGTAGCTGGCCTTTTCGATGAACTCCTTTTGGAGATCCATCCTCTCCTTAAGCTCCTCGATGCGGCTGTTACTCTCCGCGAGAAGCTTAGTGTGTTGCTCCAAGGTTTTGAGCAGCACACTATTCGCGGATTTCGTTTCCGGTGAAGACGGGTTTGTGGGCAGTGGTTTGGATTCGGCCGACACCTGCCCCTCCTGTGTCAATTTTTGTTTGAGCGTTTTCAGCTCTGCTTCAGCCTCCCTGACCAACTGAAAAAGCCTCTCAGCAGCTTCAGAGATGGCTGTTTTTAGCTCCGTCTTTGTATTCCGAGAGCTGCTCAGGTTCAGCTTGGTTTTAGTCAGGCAGGCCTTAGCCTCCGAGGTCCGGTCCACATACCTAGCCTTTGGTGGAGAGCCTCTTTCGAAGGACTTCCGTACGGTAGTCACGTTTGTCGACTTGCTCTCCTGGGCCAAAGTAGGTTTCGTCACAATATTCGCAGGGCCGGCCTGCAACGTCTTGTCGATGCTAAAGGTGTCGTTGCTGGTGGGGCAGGTCTTAGTGATTTCACGCACCCCTGGGCTACGTCTAACATTTGCAGAGGCAGCTGCCCCAGGTTTTGGTGGTGACTTATCACCGTCGGTCGCTCGGGATGGGGTTCTGAGTCCGACAAACATGTTGGTGGGTATGCGTCAACACTTGTAAAACGTCAATAGGGACGGAAAAGTAAAATAAATATGCTTAAATAGATAGCCGTTGTTCAAAAGAAACAAAACCGCTAAGAAGTCTTAAAACTATACTAATATACTAATAAATGTAAAAATGTAGGTCAAAAAGTGTGCTTTTTGGTTTCCGTGTGGGGGGGGGATAGGATATAGGGATGGGGGTGGGGCTGTTCGATAGATCAAGTGAGTAGAACAGAAGGTTCCAAGAATTTTTTGAAAAGCCTCAGCCGTTCCCAAGTTATCGAACTTTTAGTTTATCAGGCTATAGTTCCTGCTAGTTGAACTAGGTGGCGTTGGTTTTATCTAAAAGCTGACACAAGGCACTTCGAGGATTTCTCACAGTTTTTAAAATGAGATTTTATATTGGAAGTTTGCTTCACAGAACTACTTTAAAATTTTTCGATAAAGTTTATTTTAAATTTGATATTAAATTTTTTACAGGGTAGGGGAGGGGGGGAAGTGGTGTATGTGCTCGTAGGAAGTTCCCAGACAATTTGCTATTGCTGAATTTAATTTATTTTGGACAAAAAATTTTTTGAAGGAAGGGTGGGGGTGCAAAAAGGGGGGGATTTTTTGTTTGAATATGGGGCCCAGTCCAGATTGGCCGGGGGTACCGGGGGGGGGAAATTTGGTCAGATTTCCTCTAGCTCCAGCCGTTCCCGAGATATAAGGGCTTTCCTGGAGCCGAAAAGACTCTGTACAATTTTGATACTGCAGCTAATTTTAATTTTATATAATAAGGGATGGGGTGGTTAGTAGGGGGGATGGGTATGTCGGCTATGCCCGAGCTTTATTAAATATCCTATCCTTCGGATAGGATATTCAAACTGGTGTCAAAAATGCTCTAACTCCAGCCGTTCCCGAGATACAAGGGTTTTCCTGGAGTTTTAGGGACTCTGCACAATTTCTGTACCGATTCGGTACCGAATCGGCACGTTTTTGTTAAAAAGTGCTTGGGATCTTATTTAAGCCGGTTTTTTGAGGGGTAGACTAGGGGGTTAATGTGTAGGGTGGTAGGGGGAGGTCAGGGAAAGCAAGGGGGTAGGGTAGGGGATGAGGGGTGGGTTAGGGATGAAGGTTTAACTGGATATATAAACAAAACCAATAAGTTTTGCTTAATGACAAGTTGGAGTCGGGGAGTGTATGTCGGGGGAGGCTAAGGGTTGCGGGGGTAGGGGGGGTGCGGTATAATCGCAATAGACTTGCTGGCGGAGACTAATTGGGTATTAATTATTCGAAAATATTGACCAAAATAATTTTTAAGGGAAGGGTGAAAGTTAAAAAAGGGGTGGGTTTTTTATTATAATATTAATCCCAGTCCAGATAGGCCAGGGGTACCGGGGATGAAAAATTTCGTCGGATTTAGTCTAACTCCAGCCGTTCCCGAAATACGTGGGCTTTCCTGGAGTCAGAAAGACTTAGTACAATTTTTGTACAGCGCTAATTTATTTAGCGGGAAATAACGGGGATTAGCGGGGAATAGCGGGGAAAGGGATTTGTGTAAAGGGTAATAAGGGAGACAGGGGTAGCGGGTTTAGGGTTAGGGGTGGGGGGTGGGTTTGGGATAGAGGGATGAATTGAAAATATAAACGGTTCTTAGGAATTTTTCTTTACTGCGGGGTTAGGGCAATTAAATATATCAAGGGAGGTTTTAGGGTTGCGGGAGGGGGTGGGTGGTATTTAACAAAAAACACAAAAAAAACACACGTAGGTACACAGGCTGGAAACTATGGTCGGCGAGCGCCTTCACGCTCCAAACAAAGCAATGTCAACACAATAAAGATAAAGAATAATATTCTTCGGTTTGTCGTGACGGCTGTAAAATGGCCGCCAAGCGTCAGAAAACTATTTACGTCCCAAAGGGATCATTCAATCGCTCTATTTGGGCGTCAATCGTCCGTCCCAACCACTTAATCTAATTATAGTCTTATTCTAGTTTATTTATATTCAAAATTATAAGTAAAAATATACAATAGATAAAATTATTCGCGCACGTGGTAAGTGGCGTGGTATTAATATTTTTACGATGGACTGTTGAGAATCGACTTTTTCAATTTATACTTATTTTAAATTTTAAAAATGCAATTATCTAGTTTTACATATAAAACCGCCAAGTCCGGTCTTATTTTCAGTCCTGGCTTTTCCTGGGCCGAGTTATAAGCCTTCAAAGTTTCAGTTTTGTAAACAGAGTAGTACAAACTTATGACGGCACTTGGCAGTGGTTTTGTTTTTAAAAGAAAAAATTTATTATTCGGAAACTATTGATTTTAATTTTATGGGGATTTTTACTTTAATAGATATATAATTACACTGTCTGATTTTAATTAAAAAGGGGGGGAAAATTATAATTTTGAATCTAAAATTAATTATTTATGCACAGGGTTTGTAAAATTTTAACTGTAAATACCTTGTCTTGGCACTATTGAACTTAAAGTCTCTATTTCTTGTTCCCAGGTCGACCGTCAGCTGCTCCACGTAGTCCCTCAGATGTTCGAAGGCGGAAAAAGGCCTCGGGTTTCACCTCCAGGAGAGTTTTTCCACGCGTTTTCACCGCGCGGCAAAAACTCCGGCTGCCTTTGTTCGCGAACTGTGGCCTGGGACGTCACGGGAAAATTCCCGGAGTCTCCAGGAATGTCAGGGGCACTCAGTCACTTGCTGTGGTAGCACTTTGGGTTCTCAGATCCTCCCCGATTCGGAAGGGTTGAAGGATTTCTACCGAAAGTTCGCCTTTTTTCCCTTTCCGAGCTCGGAAAAGGGCTCCCGAAATCGCCAATTTAGGTCCAAAAAATCCAGGTTTCGGGTAGGGTGTAGTCACTGAGATTCTCTAATTAAGTATATAATAATATATAGGGGTCACCGCGACCGATCGCGCGCCGTATTCGTTTTTCCCCAAACTTCACTGATTTGCACTGTTTTTCTTTGTTTATTTGGCGCCGCGCGTCATAAAGGTGGTTAAAAAACCCTCTTTGGTACGTCCAAAAAATCCAAAATTTTTGGAGGGTGTGCCCTATGGGGTGGCCCCCACAGAGGTAATTTAAAAAATAGGGGTCGCGCCGACTAATCGCGCGCCGCACGTCACTTTATAGTTTTGTTGTCACTTTTTCACTAGTTTGTAGGTTAGAAAACCTTGTTTTCCGTCACAGTTTTCACAGTTGTGGACCGATTTTCAGTCTGAAAACACGATTACATTGGTCTCACTTGCCCGCAACTTTTAACGTACTTTTTACGTTTTTGGCGTTAAAAAGGCTACTATCGCGATTTTTGAGGTGCGGAGCGCGGAAAAACGTGGCCGTTCGGGCGCGTGGCTCACGCGTGACTGGGTTAGGTTAGGTTAGGTTAGGTTAGGTTAGGTTAGGTTAGGTTAGGTTAGGTTAGGTTAGGTTAGGTTAGGTTAGGTTAGGTTAGGTTAGGTTAGGTTAGGTTAGGTTAGGTTAGGTTAGGTTAGGTTAGGTTAGGTTAGGTTAGGTTAGGTTAGGTTAGGTTAGGTTAGGTTAGGTTAGGTTAGGTTAGGTTAGGTTAGGTTAGGTTAGGTTAGGTTAGGTTAGGTTAGGTTAGGTTAGGTTAGGTTAGGTTAGGTTAGGTTAGGTTAGGTTAGGTTAGGTTAGGTTAGGTTAGGTTAGGTTAGGTTAGGTTAGGTTAGGTTAGGTTAGGTTAGGTTAGGTTAGGTTAGGTTAGGTTAGGTTAGGTTAGGTTAGGTTAGGTTAGGTTAGGTTAGGTTAGGTTAGGTTAGGTTAGGTTAGGTTAGGTTAGGTTAGGTTAGGTTAGGTTAGGTTAGGTTAGGTTAGGTTAGGTTAGGTTAGGTTAGGTTAGGTTAGGTTAGGTTAGGTTAGGTTAGGTTAGGTTAGGTTAGGTTAGGTTAGGTTAGGTTAGGTTAGGTTAGGTTAGGTTAGGTTAGGTTAGGTTAGGTTAGGTTAGGTTAGGTTAGGTTAGGTTAGGTTAGGTTAGGTTAGGTTAGGTTAGGTTAGGTTAGGTTAGGTTAGGTTAGGTTAGGTTAGGTTAGGTTAGGTTAGGTTAGGTTAGGTTAGGTTAGGTTAGGTTAGGTTAGGTTAGGTTAGGTTAGGTTAGGTTAGGTTAGGTTAGGTTAGGTTAGGTTAGGTTAGGTTAGGTTAGGTTAGGTTAGGTTAGGTTAGGTTAGGTTAGGTTAGGTTAGGTTAGGTTAGGTTAGGTTAGGTTAGGTTAGGTTAGGTTAGGTTAGGTTAGGTTAGGTTAGGTTAGGTTAGGTTAGGTTAGGTTAGGTTAGGTTAGGTTAGGTTAGGTTAGGTTAGGTTAGGTTAGGTTAGGTTAGGTTAGGTTAGGTTAGGTTAGGTTAGGTTAGGTTAGGTTAGGTTAGGTTAGGTTAGGTTAGGTTAGGTTAGGTTAGGTTAGGTTAGGTTAGGTTAGGTTAGGTTAGGTTAGGTTAGGTTAGGTTAGGTTAGGTTAGGTTAGGTTAGGTTAGGTTAGGTTAGGTTAGGTTAGGTTAGGTTAGGTTAGGTTAGGTTAGGTTAGGTTAGGTTAGGTTAGGTTAGGTTAGGTTAGGTTAGGTTAGGTTAGGTTAGGTTAGGTTAGGTTAGGTTAGGTTAGGTTAGGTTAGGTTAGGTTAGGTTAGGTTAGGTTAGGTTAGGTTAGGTTAGGTTAGGTTAGGTTAGGTTAGGTTAGGTTAGGTTAGGTTAGGTTAGGTTAGGTTAGGTTAGGTTAGGTTAGGTTAGGTTAGGTTAGGTTAGGTTAGGTTAGGTTAGGTTAGGTTAGGTTAGGTTAGGTTAGGTTAGGTTAGGTTAGGTTAGGTTAGGTTAGGTTAGGTTAGGTTAGGTTAGGTTAGGTTAGGTTAGGTTAGGTTAGGTTAGGTTAGGTTAGGTTAGGTTAGGTTAGGTTAGGTTAGGTTAGGTTAGGTTAGGTTAGGTTAGGTTAGGTTAGGTTAGGTTAGGTTAGGTTAGGTTAGGTTAGGTTAGGTTAGGTTAGGTTAGGTTAGGTTAGGTTAGGTTAGGTTAGGTTAGGTTAGGTTAGGTTAGGTTAGGTTAGGTTAGGTTAGGTTAGGTTAGGTTAGGTTAGGTTAGGTTAGGTTAGGTTAGGTTAGGTTAGGTTAGGTTAGGTTAGGTTAGGTTAGGTTAGGTTAGGTTAGGTTAGGTTAGGTTAGGTTAGGTTAGGTTAGGTTAGGTTAGGTTAGGTTAGGTTAGGTTAGGTTAGGTTAGGTTAGGTTAGGTTAGGTTAGGTTAGGTTAGGTTAGGTTAGGTTAGGTTAGGTTAGGTTAGGTTAGGTTAGGTTAGGTTAGGTTAGGTTAGGTTAGGTTAGGTTAGGTTAGGTTAGGTTAGGTTAGGTTAGGTTAGGTTAGGTTAGGTTAGGTTAGGTTAGGTTAGGTTAGGTTAGGTTAGGTTAGGTTAGGTTAGGTTAGGTTAGGTTAGGTTAGGTTAGGTTAGGTTAGGTTAGGTTAGGTTAGGTTAGGTTAGGTTAGGTTAGGTTAGGTTAGGTTAGGTTAGGTTAGGTTAGGTTAGGTTAGGTTAGGTTAGGTTAGGTTAGGTTAGGTTAGGTTAGGTTAGGTTAGGTTAGGTTAGGTTAGGTTAGGTTAGGTTAGGTTAGGTTAGGTTAGGTTAGGTTAGGTTAGGTTAGGTTAGGTTAGGTTAGGTTAGGTTAGGTTAGGTTAGGTTAGGTTAGGTTAGGTTAGGTTAGGTTAGGTTAGGTTAGGTTAGGTTAGGTTAGGTTAGGTTAGGTTAGGTTAGGTTAGGTTAGGTTAGGTTAGGTTAGGTTAGGTTAGGTTAGGTTAGGTTAGGTTAGGTTAGGTTAGGTTAGGTTAGGTTAGGTTAGGTTAGGTTAGGTTAGGTTAGGTTAGGTTAGGTTAGGTTAGGTTAGGTTAGGTTAGGTTAGGTTAGGTTAGGTTAGGTTAGGTTAGGTTAGGTTAGGTTAGGTTAGGTTAGGTTAGGTTAGGTTAGGTTA
>OX387267.1:60718570-60726070 GCA_947562075.1 Orthosia gracilis
GTACATATCTATTTTTAGTGTAACATATCTTATTTTACGGGTACTTATGTCTAATTTTATATTATTTTTTACATAGCTAGGTTCTTATTCTAACATGGTTTTTTACAGGTTCTTATATCTAGTTTTATGCTAATTATTTCTAACTTATTTGATTATTTCCTAATGTTTAACTGTTACTTAACATTTCTACTCTTATCCTAATACACTTATTGTCCATACAGGTCCTACAGAGTAGGGGGAGCATCACTTACATCTACACTTATTATATAGCACATTATTATACTTATTAATTATTACTTATTATTAAAAATTGTTTCCTGGGTCCTTCAGGGACAGGAGCAGTATTTATATGCTTTCTTAATTTATATATTATCTTGCTATATTAATCTTATACTATTTTACAACTAATTACATTTATGCTGTTTCTAAATATAACACAGTATATTTTGACAGCATATTTTCCTTATTCGGTTTTATTTCTTTTGACTACTACGGATGCTATTTCACTACAGTATTTAAGAAACGTTTCCCTACACCTTCCTGTCATTAAGTGCGGTGCCTGTTGGGCACTCAATTCAACACCCAGTTGCTGCTCAGCCTCGAATCGTGTTTTTTCAGTCATTGGGCAATTGAATAGGATGTGCAGAACCGTTTCCTCAACCCCAGGTTCGCAGGCGCACGATGGGTTCTCCTTACACTTGAAACGTTTCAAGTATGCGGAGAACCCACCGTGCCCCGTCAGAATCTGCGTCGTTATGCTGTCGTGGGTCATCTTGCGTACCACTCTGTACGCTTCCACGGCATCCGGGAAAAAGATTTTCGTGCCCGAAGCTGTGTCACCTGATCGATATCTCCCGTTCCACTCGCCAAGCGTCTCCGACCGGATTACTCGCTTGATGAATGAGACGGGACACCGATCATAGTCCGGCCTCTTCTTCGACCCCAGGGCGGCCTCCTTCGCGAGCTGGTCGGCTCTCTCGTTTCCCTCCAACCCCGCGTGGGCCTTTATCCAGAAAAGCGAGACGCGCTTATTCTGGAGCCTGCATCGGCGCAGGGCGTCTCTGGCTTCCACAGCTAAGGGGTGGGGGGAACTTGAGTTGGTCACCGACTGAAGGGCAGCCATGGAGTCGCTGAAGATGCCGAACGTGGCTTCACTATGCTTTAGCACTTCTCCCGCCGCTCTTTGTAGAGCCAGAAGTTCAGCCTGGTAGACGGTGCAATAGGACGGCAAAGCAAACTTGAGGGCTTTCGCCTCGACGGCGCCATTCCACAAGGATAGCGCCGCACCGACTTTGCCCTCAATTTTGCTGCCGTCGGTGAAAATACGCACAGCAAGGTTGCTGTGCTCGTTATACTGATCCTCGTCTACCAGGCTTCCGAACTCGAGGCAAGCTTGTTCCGCAGGGTGTGGGGCCTCCAGCGCGGGTGCCATCCTCTCCACCTCTCTACCCGCCAGTACTGGCTGGGGTACTCCCCTCCTGGCTCCATAGAGAGCAGCTGCTTCGCGTACGCGAAGATCGAGTGGGAGTATCCCAGTCAGCACCAGGGCAGAGTTCAGGGAAACCGTGCGGTATGCCCTGCACATCTTCTGGGCAATCCCGCGCTGGACGTTCCGGAGTTGTTTCTGCACACCCAGTTTCTTGGCCGCTGGTGCCCAAACACTGGCGGCGTACAGAATTATGGGCTCCATCGTTGCCACATAAATAATCCTGACTACCTCGGGATGCAGCCCCCAGCTGACCCTTGCGGCTCTGCACAGTCCCTTATATATTCCAATTGCCCTCCTGCACACGTTCGAGACGTGAGTATTAAATGTCAATCCGCTGTCTAATGTGACGCCCAGGATCTTCATTTCTTTTGCTAGGGCGATGTCTGTCCCGCCCATGTTCAGGCGCGGCGTGTCGAACTTCAGCTTTCTGGTTATTACCATTGCCGTGGTTTTATGAGGCGCAAAAGTGAGCTTATTTTCGACACCCCACGCCAGAACACGAGCAAGAGCTGCATTGGCTGCTACCTCCACTTCCAATGCAGTCTCCCCGTCGAAGACAAGGAGGACATCGTCCGCGAACGCCTGGATGTAAATCCCGCCACTCTGCAGAGCTTTTAGGAGGGGGTCTAGGAGCAAATTCCAAAGAATTGGGCCGCCGATCGAACCCTGCACACAGCCCTTGCTGGTGCCCTTGGAGTAGATCTCCCCGCAGTACCTAATTGTCACTCTTCGGTCACTGAGATAGCTGTCGATGACCCGCCTGAGATTTGCCGGACACCTTTCCTCCGCCAGACGGACTCGGATCGCTGGCCACCAGGCGTTGTCGAAGGCTCCCTCTATGTCTAAAGATACTAGTGTGATTAATCTTTTTTCCTCTAGCTTATGGTTGACGTGCTGCATAAGGGCATAGAGGGAGTCTTCGGTGCTCCTCTGTGGCATGAATCCGTACTGGCGGGTACTCATCCTTGGCAAGAGATGGAACTTCAGGCGGGCCACCAGCATCTTCTCATAAATCTTCCCCAGTATAGGCAATAGCCCAATCGGCCTATACGATTTGGGGGAAGAGTATTTTTCTTTGCCTGGCTTTCTCAGTATGACCACTGTAGCCTCTTTCCAGGATGCGGGGAAACACTGAAGTTCCAGGCACTTGTTCAATAACCCCAGAAATAGACACGGGTCGTTAGTCACGACTTCGCGGCAAATATCGGCTGTAAAGCCGTCGGAGCCTGGCGCCTTTTTTGGGTTGAATGACTCTACCGATTTCTTAAGTTCCGCCATTGTGAACGGTGGATCGCAGCAGCCATGTTGTTCTCCATCGTTCACTTGTTCGGCTTTTGACCGGATGGAACGGTGGTGTAGATTGTCGCTCTCGGGGGAGTCGTCAGGGTAAAAAGTTTCAGCTAGGAGCTTCACTGAGCCCTTCGCGTCTAGCACATCACCGTTCCATTCAAGTGGTAGGTCTTCTTCCCTGCGCTGTGTTCTACCTATTACCCTATAAATCCCCTCCCAGACCCCCTCTCTATCCTGCTTCCCGCAAAACTCCTTCCAACTCTCGGTCTGAGCCTTGGCCACCTCACACTCATACTCTTCTTTCTGTTTCAGGTACTGTTCAACGACCTTCTGCCTCCGGACTGGGGCGGCACAGCGGATCCTGCGCCTCATGGTGGTGACTGTCCTCTTCATCCCGGCGAGTCTCTCGGACCACCACGGCAAGGTGAGTTTTTCTTTTACTTTTTTGCATGGTATTGTTAGGTTACAGGCTGTATCTATAATTTTATTTAGGTTATTGGTGATGGTATCTATTTCATTTTTGTTTTTAATTTTATTAATTTCGTCTATGGTTAAATTTTTATCTATTTTCAATTGTCCGAATTTCTCATGGAATTCGGACCAATTGGCTTTTTTGGTATTAAATTTCCGCGTGGTCCTTTCTATTTTAATTCCTTTAGATTTCTCCAAGAGAATGTTAAATGCAATGCCGTTGTGGTCCGAGCTCGTGAGACCTTCATCGATCCTCCAGTCATCCACCATATCCAGGATGTTGTTGGAACAGGCGGTAACGTCCACGAAGCTGCTGTACCGTTTCCCTCCACGGATGGTGTCAAAGGTTGGAATTTCCCCTCGGTTGAGTATGTTGAGGCCAAGCTCGCCGAGAGTTCCTACCACTTCCTCTCCTCTGTGGTCATTCTTCGGGCTGCCCCACCATAGATTTTTTGCATTGGCGTCCCCTCCAACGATCAGCTTCCCGGAACCGACGACGAGCCCTATTCGCCTTAGGTGTTCTAAGTAGGGCTCGATAGGCTGGTCTGGCTCACAGTAAAAAGAGACAAGCGTGATCTCCCAGGCACTGGTCAGGATTCCCACCACCGAGAAGTTGTTGGTGGTGAGTTTCGGGTACTGCTTGACCACAAGGTCGCTGTTGAAGACAGCTATTGCTGCTTTCACAGTCCCACCTCCTATGCCAGTGTTCTGGAAGATTCTAACGCCCCTGTGACTCTTCATTACTCCAACCCCGGCCACGTACGGTTCCTGTAGAAGCGCCACAGCCACTCCACGCTTCGTAGCTTCAATAAGAAGCTCATTGGTGGCAAGCTTTTTTCGCTGGAGGTTGGCCTGCAATACTCCATAGGGGGTTGTTACTCGTGAGGTGCCCTTAACAGTATGCCACCGTCGACCTGGCCACGTCATCCCATCTTATTCGCACTGGGCAGTCTTGGCTAAACGCATTATGCGTGCCATGCTCCAGTTTGGCCTTGGCACAGTTTCGACAAGCGGGTGGTGAGCCTGCGAGCCAATCTGGGCACTCTGGTCTCATGTGCGGGCCTCCACAGTGGCTGCAGAGATCCGCAGGCTCCTTGCAGAACCGCTTGCCGTGCCCAAAGCCGAGACAGCGGGTGCACTGCACCAGCGGGGATTGGTCTTCGACTTTGATCCGCTGAAAATCTATGCGCAGCGGGCCGCCCTCCAGCGCTCTTCGCCAGATGATGGGCGAGACGCAGACGATGACGTGGCCGACGTGTGGGTTGCGCGTCCTTCTCCTAAACTTAACCTCGACTCTGTTGTCCTCATCGTCGAGGCCGTCAAAAACACCCTTGTTCTGGTTTCTCAGGGCCGTAATTATGTCGTCGTCGGTGTTTACCACCAAGACGTTCCTGAGGACCAGCAGCGGGTCCCTGTTCTTGACTTCCTCGACGGTGAGGTCCACCCCTTCCTTTAGGAGTCGGGTCTTCATTTTGCTCCTCTCTTCTTTCGTCTCAAAACCCATTATTATTTTCCGGTCCTTAGCCTTCCTTACCTTCTCCACCTTTACCCATCCCTCCTTGGGATTTACCGCTTTTCTAATTCTTGCCAGTACTTCCTCACCTGACTCGGTCTCGTCTTTCGAGGCGACCACAACCGAGTGCAAGGTACTGCGCCCTGGCAGTGACTTTACAGCTCCAGTTGCGGCCACACTCGCGTAGCTGGCCTTTTCGATGAACTCCTTTTGGAGATCCATCCTCTCCTTAAGCTCCTCGATGCGGCTGTTACTCTCCGCGAGAAGCTTAGTGTGTTGCTCCAAGGTTTTGAGCAGCACACTATTCGCGGATTTCGTTTCCGGTGAAGACGGGTTTGTGGGCAGTGGTTTGGATTCGGCCGACACCTGCCCCTCCTGTGTCAATTTTTGTTTGAGCGTTTTCAGCTCTGCTTCAGCCTCCCTGACCAACTGAAAAAGCCTCTCAGCAGCTTCAGAGATGGCTGTTTTTAGCTCCGTCTTTGTATTCCGCGAGCTGCTCAGGTTCAGCTTTGCTTTGGTCAGGCAGGCCTTAGCCTCCGAGGTCCGGTCCACATACCTAGCCTTTGGTGGAGAGCCTCTTTCGAAGGACTTCCGTACGGTAGTCACGTTTGTCGACTTGCTCTCCTGGGCCAAAGTAGGTTTCGTCACAATATTCGCAGGGCCGGCCTGCAACGTCTTGTCGATGCTAAAGGTGTCGTTGCTGGTGGGGCAGGTCTTAGTGATTTCACGCACCCCTGGGCTACGTCTAACATTTGCAGAGGCAGCTGCCCCAGGTTTTGGTGGTGACTTATCACCGTCGGTCGCTCGGGATGGGGTTCTGAGTCCGACAAACATGTTGGTGGGTATGCGTCAACACTTGTAAAACGTCAATAGGGACGGAAAAGTAAAATAAATATGCTTAAATAGATAGCCGTTGTTCAAAAGAAACAAAACCGCTAAGAAGTCTTAAAACTATACTAATATACTAATAAATGTAAAAATGTAGGTCAAAAAGTGTGCTTTTTGGTTTCCGTGTGGGGGGGGGATAGGATATAGGGATGGGGGTGGGGCTGTTCGATAGATCAAATGAGTAGAACAGAAGGTTCCAAGAATTTTTTGAAAAGCCTCAGCCGTTCCCAAGTTATCGAACTTTTAGTTTATCAGGCTATAGTTCCTGCTAGTTGAACTAGGTGGCGTTGGTTTTATCTAAAAGCTGACACAAGGCACTTCGAGGATTTCTCACAGTTTTTAAAATGAGATTTTATATTGGAAGTTTGCTTCACAGAACTACTTTAAATTTTTTCGATAAAGTTTATTTTAAATTTGATATTAAATTTTTTACAGGGTAGGGGAGGGGGGGAAGTGGTGTATGTGCTCGTAGGAAGTTCCCAGACAATTTGCTATTGCTGAATTTAATTTATTTTGGACAAAAAATTTTTTGAAGGAAGGGTGGGGGTGCAAAAAGGGGGGGATTTTTGTTTGAATATGGGGCCCAGTCCAGATTGGCCGGGGGTACCGGGGGGGGAAAATTTGGTCAGATTTCCTCTAGCTCCAGCCGTTCCCGAGATAAGGGCTTTCCTGGAGCCGAAAAGACTCTGTACAATTTTGGTACTGCAGCTAATTTTAATTTTATATAAATAAGGGATGGGGTGGTTAGTAGGGGGGATGGGTATGTCGGCTATGCCCGAGCTTTGTTAAATATCCTATCCTTCGGATAGGATATTCAAACTGGTGTCAAAAATGCTCTAACTCCAGCCGTTCCCGAGATACAAGGGTTTTCCTGGAGCTTTAGGGACTCTGCACAATTTCTGTACCGATTCGGTACCGAATCGGCATGTATTTGTTAAAAAGTGCTTGGGATCTTATTTAAGCCGGTTTTTTGAGGGGTAGACTAGGGGGTTAATGTGTAGGGTGGTAGGGGGAGGTCAGGGGAAGCAAGGGGGTAGGGTAGGGGATGAGGGGTGGGTTAGGGATGAAGGTTTAACTGGATATATAAACAAAACCAATAAGTTTTGCTTAATGACAAGTTGGAGTCGGGGAGTGTATGTCGGGGGAGGCTAAGGGTTGCGGGGGTAGGGGGGGTGCGGTATAATCGCAATAGACTTGCTGGCGGAGACTAATTGGGTATTAATTATTCGAAAATATTGACCAAAATAATTTTTAAGGGAAGGGTGAAAGTTAAAAAAGGGGTGGGTTTTTTGTTATAATATTAATCCCAGTCCAGATGGGCCAGGGGTACCGGGGATGAAAAATTTCGTCGGATTTAGTCTAACTCCAGCCGTTCCCGAAATACGTGGGCTTTCCTGGAGTCAGAAAGACTTAGTACAATTTTTGTACAGCGCTAATTTATTTAGCGGGAAATAACGGGGAATAGCGGGGAATAGCGGGGAAAGGGATTTGTGTAGAGGGTAATAAGGGAGACAGGGGTAGCGGGTTTAGGGTTAGGGGTGGGGGGTGGGTTTGGGATAGAGGGATGAATTGAAAATATAAACGGTTCCTAGGAATTTTTCTTTACTACGGGGTTAGGGCAATTAAATATATCAAGGGAGGTTTTAGGGTTGCGGGAGGGGGTGGGTGGTATTTAACAAAAAACACAAAAAACACACGTAGGTATACAGGCTGGAAACTATGGTCGGCGAGCGCCTTCACGCTCCAAACAAAGCAATGTCAACACAATAAAGATAAAGAATAATATTCTTCGGTTTGTCGTGACGGCTGTAAAATGGCCGCCAAGCGTCAGAAAACTATTTACGTCCCA
>OX387269.1:3000000-3170798 GCA_947562075.1 Orthosia gracilis
ATACTACCTCTAGACCTGCGCATACAGGAGGCAGCCGCCCTGTATGAAGCGAGGAGAGGGTCATCCCGGTTTGTGCCGGGAGACAGGGAGATCGAGAGTGCGGTAAGATTTGCGGAAGCTCCTCATCCGGCTACGCAAATGCCCCTGGACGTCATATGCCTGGCAGACCAAGAGTTACTAGACAGTAACAATGTGCAGACGGTGCGAATATTCACCGACGGCAGCAAGATTGAGGGGAAGGTAGGAGCCGCATTATCCATTTGGGATAATGTAGGCGAAGTCCGGAACCTCAAGCTTAGCCTTGCCGCGTACTGTACAGTCTACAACTCCTGGCCATTTGCAAGGCCACTGAAGTGATCCTCAAGCGGCAAGAGGCGAGCTATGGTTTGTATAGCGACTCAATGTCCGCATTGCAGACGCTTGCAAACCATGGCTCTCTCCATCGCCTGGCGGTTCGCGCGCGCGCCAACCTGGTTCACGCCCTGGGCCAGAGCAAAGCTGTGACTTTGTTCTGGATCAAGGCCCACGCGGGCCTGCCGGGGAATGAGCGAGCGGACGAGTTGGCTAAGGAGGCAGCATTGTCGTCACGGAGGAAGCCGGACTACGACCAATGTCCGGTTTCATTTATCAAGCGACAGATCCGTTTGGAATCGCTTGATGAATGGAATCGAAGATATGTGTCGGGCGAGACCGCTTCCGTGACGAAAATGTTTCTTCCGGATGCGATAGCTGCCTTCCGTATTGTACAACAGGTGCGGCCCGACGGCGTCCTCACGCATGTTTTGACGGGGCACGGTGGGTTCTCTGAATACTTGAATCGCTTCAAGTGTAAGGAGAGTCCATCGTGCGTCTGCGATCCAGGCGTGGCAGAGACTGTCCAGCACATACTTGTAGAGTGCCCGTTATTTATCAGGGAACGCTACCGACTCGAATGTGAGCTGGACAGGAAAATAACGAGGGAGAGCCTGCATGGGCTCATGAACAAGAAATTTAGGGAAAAGTTCTTGATATATTGCGTTAATTTGGCGAACGTGGTCATTGCACGAAACCAAAGCTGAAGCGTCACTATGCTTCACTACTATTTTGTAATAATAACAGTTTAGAAGCATAGGAAAACACGCACAAAACTGCAGTGGCTATGATGTATTAAGTTTAGTACCTAAGTTTATTGAAAGTTGATATAACTGTGTTGTTTGTGTGATGGTCAGCACTATTGTGTTTTACCATCCCCAACTGTGATATTGTTTACCTTATGATGTGATAAATCGCTATTTGTATATGTTATGTTATGTGATAAACAGCATTATAATGCACAATCTGTGATAATAGCACCTTTTGCTCATCTGTGTCAATATCTGTACTATTGTATTTTTACTTAGTTTAATAAATAAAATATGCCATTAGAATAGATTAAAGTGGGATTACCACCCACGGAATGCAAGATGAAGAATGAAAGAAAGAAACAGTATGAAGAATAAATGTGCGAGAGGCATAAAAGATTGACCGGAATGACAGAGGTTTAGCACATAAGGCGCCAATTATGTTGGCGGGGATTAGCGTTAAGAAATAAAAATAAACCTACCCTACCCTACCTACCCTACCCTACCTCCCCTACCCTACCTACCCTACCCTACCTACCCTACCTACCCTACCCTACCTACCCTACCCTACCTACCCTACCCTACCTACCCTACCCTACCTACCCTACCCTACCTACCCTACCCTACCTACCCTACCCTACCTACCCTACCTACCCTACCTTACCTACCCTACCCTACCTACCCTACCCTACCTACCTTACCTACCCTACCCTGAATTTTCTTTGCTATAAACCTCACGGAGCCCGAGACCTTTCCAACGAATGCAAAACCGTGGCAATCGGTTCGTGCGTTCTGGAGTTATAGCGCCAGGAAGGAAAACCCGACTTATTTTTATATAGTAGATATATATTTTTATTTCGGTATGTATTATACAAAATATATATGTATGTGTATTTCAAGCAAATAATTATTAGAATTTCTTTGTTTTACTTTTTTACTTGTCACAATTTAAATAATGCACCAGCCATGTTATCTCTTCACCATCCTTGGTTGACTGGTAGAGAATGCCTAAGACATTAAGTCCGCCATTGTACCTTTGTACATGAAGTTTTAAATAAATAAATGGATCTAATGTTTCAACCCCAAACGGCTCAAACATATAACTTCCAATAAGGTTATATTTGCGCCGTTTGAGGTTTTCTGCAACAGCAGTAGCCAACCCAGCACACCCCGAAATGCTAAAAAGACGGGATGGCACTAGGGTAACGACACATGTTTCATCCCACACCAAAGGCCTACCCACCTTCCAAGGTATTATAATCATTTTGCATTTTGCTGGTCTCTTCCTATCGTCGCGAGCCAAGCCATTGGGTTCTAAAACAGCTGGCACCCCGGCAATGACAAGCCCGACGTATGATGTCATTATTACCAGCGCTCCTAGAGCAGGATAGGCCATGGTGTCCGAGGCGGTCGACTACTTCACCACATTGACAATGATGTGGAGCTCTGCTAGGAGTACCGTTGCGCAGACATGTAGCATATTGTCATATTGTGTATTTTCATCATTTCGCTATTTCATTTGCTGGAGGTTATTGCTATTTATGATTTTGTCTTACCTACTACAAACACACTTACAGTTTGACGACACGGTTGGCGTCGTGGTTGAGTGTTCGGTGGCTACGCTTCGTGTCGCGGGTTCGATTCCCGCACGGAACAAATATTTTTAGGGCGTACAGATAGTTGTTCCGGATCTGGGTGTCTTTTGTATGCGAGTTTAAATGTTTGTTGCGGGGATCCGCTGGATGCGAGACGCACGGGACTGGTCAATGTGGCGACGCTTGGGGGAGGCCTATGTCCAGCAG
Source organism: Orthosia gracilis (assembly GCA_947562075.1). Classification (NCBI taxonomy): domain Eukaryota; kingdom Metazoa; phylum Arthropoda; class Insecta; order Lepidoptera; family Noctuidae; genus Orthosia; species Orthosia gracilis. The sequence continues at coordinate 3,002,903 of OX387269.1, forward strand.
TGGATGTCTTAAAACTGATATGATGATGGTGAAGATGATGAAACGCACCCACGATTCAGGAAGAAATACCTAGTGTGGACCAACGTGCGTTTATAAAAAATAGAAAGAGCTGTTTGCATTTTAAAGAAAATTTGTGATAGTCTTCATTTCAAGCTTTATCAAATAACTTTACGCTGCCACATTATTAGACCAGTGCCGAAGCCTTCAAAAATGGTAAAAAGTGAAAAAAAATAATAGTAGGATGAAACCCATTAGAAAAGGAGGGGAATGTGATAAAAATGGTGAGTTTTTAAGGGTTAAAATGGTTTATCTCGATTTCCGGCAAAACTACAAGTCCTATGGAAAAAGTTATATGGCCAAGTTGTAGGTAATAAGAAGATCTACAACTTTTGTATGTTCAATTTTTTAACATAACCTCAAAATTTATGTGAAAAATTCAAATAACCACGTTTTTGGTTTTTTATTTATATCTTTTTCAAAAAAAAATATTTTTCTACGAAATTTGGTGAAAACTTACCTTATTATGTCTCAAATACACTGTAATTAATTCGATTTAAAATATTTATTTTTTCGCCTTATTCAGACTCATTATCAAAAAAGCACCCTAAGTTTCAATCAAAAATTCTCGCGTCAAAAGATCAGCTTTTTTCAAAAAGTCGGTGGGCTTTTTGTTCGTTGAAATCTCTACTTTTTGATGGTGTAAAAAAATATACATTACTATAGTAAATGTTCTCAGAAAATGCAAATGCATTTTTACCCTTAAAAAATCACACCCGTCCACTTCCCGAACTCGGATCGCCCGTAATTTATTTTTCCTTTCATTTTTATCATATTCCCCTCCTTTTCTAATGGGTTTAATCCTACTGTTATTTTTTTTGGCTTCAAAAATTATCGACCCTGGTCAATATTCCGTACGCCAACTCTAAACTCTATGACCCATATAAAGTTCTTCCTAACCTACGACAGAATATTGTTTTCAACTCCCACCGGAGGCACTTACAAACACAGCTAGTAGTTAATTTACTAAAACAACACCACAAAACACACTGCTCTATTAAATCGTAATTTATTATGCTTACCTGTTGGCAAAACAAAGCTTCGTCAACAGCTAGCCCGCAATAGATAATAGCCGCTGTACCAAATCTGCAAACCATATCGCAGAACAAACGAACCAAAAATTAACTTTTGCGCCAAACAAACGTTTGTCATTCAATGTTTGCAGGGATTAGGCAACGTGGGCACGATGCCCTATTGTTAAAATATTTACTGCTAACCAACGCGTTTGCTTAGGACCAGTAGTTCCTGACTCAGCTATGGACCCCGAAACATCGTCGTACATAATCTTCGGTGTTGTAATCATGTGAAAATAGCCAAAGGTTCCGCGAAATTTGGGTCAGAGCTCTTGCGGGACCGATTAGAGGGGATTTACAACCGTACTGTTTTTGCATTATTTATATGTAATTCTCTGATATTTTGTTTCGTGTCGGTAATTTGGAGATAAATTGGTTTGTTTTGTAGCTCCAGGTCGTTTAGTAGAGATAAACTGGATGCGAAATAAAAGATTTTGTTAAAGGGAAGTTTTAGTGTGTTTGGATGTATAACAGTAACGGCCCAGAGCGAGTTGGTCGATGTCACATGTCTTCGGTTTTTTGGTAAAAGACTACTTTACAATAAATGTGTCACTTCATGATCGAACTTGGAAGAAGTACAGACAAGAAAAGGAATTATATAAAATCGATGAAAGCAAATGAGAAGGAAAATTTTATTGCATGGTCGTTAATTGTACTGACTGCATTGGATTACTTTTTCCAAGTTCAAAAGTTTAACTGCTCTTTGAAGTTCATTTAGAACTCTTAAGATATCTGAATAGGACCATATTCTTCTCTGTCCATTGAACAGCAAATTACGAGGCTGGTCTATTTTAGTTACTTTCATAGTATAATGTCTTACGGTATCTTACTATGGGGAGGGGCTGCAGACATTGAGTAAATTTTTATTCTGCAAAAACGATCCATCAGAGCGGTAAACAATCTTCGCCAGCGCGATTCCTCCGAATTTACATATTTTTAGTAAAAACAGAGACAGACATAATAAAATTACTAGAAATAGGGCCTAATTAGTTCAACCAGGTTTCAGACTGGCTAAAGTAGCCTCATCTTTCATGGGGTACTGTACAAAATGTTACAATAAAACTCCGTCCCACATTCTAGAACTGAATGAGACGAAATTTCAAACTTGTATAAAACGCACACTATGCAGGCACGCATATTATAAGTTGGGGGATTACATCACTGATAAAAATGCTTGGCTCAATGCTATTCCACAACCACTAGGGCGCAAATACAAGTGATATGCAGAACATTATTGTTTTGAAGTATTGCTGAAGACTGTATGAATACATTTGTATTATATAAATTCAATTTCTTTCAGTATTATATAACTGCACAGCACGTGTGTGAGTACTATGTACCCAACTGTAAATCTACCATTTGCTGTACCTTTGTGTCGCTCGTTCGTTGACTTCTGTGTGCCCTGGCAGTTGAGTGTGTCATGCTCTCTCAAATGTCTCTCTAATGGTGGCGCGTGTGTTGGATCATTCGGTTCCCTTCATGATGGTTGAGCTGGGTGGTGCCGTCATGTTCGTGAACGGACGCTGTCAGTTGGGATTGGTCATAACTTAACTGCTTCGGATGTTAATGTTTTTCTAGTACTTATCATATAACTGCACAGTACATATGTGAGTACTTTTAATACTTTTTACCTGTACGTAGTATAGTGTGTAGTGATTCTGGGTGCATTGTCCTCACATATATGATTTTTTAATGTATGTACTTATGTACCTAAATATTGTATTTTTTTTTTAAAGAATATTTATGGAGTTTCTTGTGCGTTCTTCTCCATAACAAGCTACTTTCCGAAGGCACGGTAAAATCAATTTTTACTCCTTGTAAATTTTAATGTAACTTTCAAAGGTGCCGCTTGGTGGCCTAGTTGAAATAAAATATCTTTGTCTTTTGTCTTTGTCTTGTCTTTGGAAATTCGGGTGATGTTTTCAGTTATCAACATCTGAATCACGAAAACAGCGAGTGATAAGCCTGAACCAAAAAAATGGATTGTCGTTTTAGATTGATTTGGCAATATGCGATGATATTGAAATAATGATTTTTATTAATATAATTTACCTTTACTTTTTTTAAATCAGTTTGTAATTATGGGAGTGACTTACATCATTATGTCAAATATTTTTTCCATAATCTTCTTTAATCAGTTCAGAACCTCGTTCGCCAATCATGATAGTTGGTGCATTATTGTTACCACTGGTAGTGTTAGGCATTATACTAGCGTCAACAACTCTCAGATTCGATACTCCGTAAACTTTTAGTCGGCTATCTACTACGGCCGTACTTATATCAGACCCCATTTTACACGTCCCAACAGGGTGATAACCGGTGGTGACAAAATCAATGGCAATACATTTCCAATACTCCTCACTATCAAGTTCAAAATCATCACAAGCAGGATGACTGATCCTACCCAAGAAGCTATTGATAGCTTTAAAAAAAGTGGTGTTCACAATCTTCGTGTCCATTTTAATTCCTCTGACAGCAATTTCTAAATCACGTGAATCTTGAAAATAGTTTGGATATATTAGAGGAGCATCGTAAGGATTGTTTGAACTCAAAGAAATATTGCCCCTTGAATAAGGGTGCAGCAGAGTGAAAAAGTGAAAATAAAGTGCATGGTTTTTGTTTACCTCAATAATAGAATTACGAGCTACTTCATTGTAACGGAATATCGAGAATAAAGAATCATTCAAATTTTTTGGTATTATTGAAATTTGATTTTCACAATTTGGAAACGTGGCATTATCAACGGTAGAGAAAAATGATACAGCACTTGATGAAATAGCGTTTTCTGTTAAATAACCTTGACGATTAGCTAGGTAGTCTATAGCACTATAATATTGACCCACAGATGACTGTTGTTCAGGGACATCACCACATATTGGTATGGGCACTATTGCATGCTCTTGAAGGTTTTGTCCTACCAATGGGGAATCAACGATACATGTGATATTTTTTGATAAAAGGTGTTCTTTCGGACCCACACCCGACAACATTATTAACTGTGGAGAGTTAATTGATCCAGCACTCAATACAACTTCTTTGCTTACATAAATTGTCAGGTTTTGACCATCTTTTTCAATTTCAACACCGTAAGCTGTACAATTTTCATTTATCAGAATCTTTTTAGCAAATGCTCTTTTTAATATTTTTAAATTCTTTCTACTTCCGATTGGCATTAAGTAAGCTTTGTTTGTACTTTGTCTTATTCCATTCGCAGCTGTTGCTGTGATGAATCCAGAACCCATGACATTGGCAGCGTTTAAATCAGAAACTTTCATAAAACCAATTTCAGCCCATGATTCGATAACTTTATGATATAAAGTATCATAGGTTTGGTTAAATTTGTTAATAACAAGTGGTCCATCGTGACCATAGTGTTCTCTGATCGTAGGATTGTTCAACATATCTTGATTTTGGATACTTTCGGGTTTCCTGAAAAACCGTCTTACGTCTTCTAAACTCCATTCCTTATTGCCTGCGTCGTGCCAATTCAGGAAGTCTTCGTCATTTCCTTGTACGTACAGCATTACATTGATACTACTGCTACCGCCAAAAACTTTTCCTCTCGGCCAACTTGCAGAGCCATTTATTAAGCCTTGATCTGTTACTCCATCATTAACTGTTATATATTGCCAGTCATATTTAGTATTATATAAGGATCCTACCAATCCAGGAATCTGAAAGTATTTAAGCATCGTCAAAATGTGCAAAAGCTGCATGCAAAAAATATTGGTATATTTAGCGCTGCCGATTATATGGCTATTAAAAACGTATTTTGTAAAAATATGTGATATATACTCTTCACGTAAGTATAAAGAACACGTTTAGCAAGATGATATTCTAAATAATGACTTTCTCTGTAGACGTATATACAATGTGTCCGTGCAGGTAATAATAAAAGCTTAAGGCCGTAAAAAACAGTTAATTTTATCGATAAAAACACCCCACATAGGTGAAATCACCACAACCTCAAAGATGGAGCAATTTTAGTATCTGACTTACTCATTACGATATCCACATAGTCTAACAACCATAACTTTGGTCCTAGATCTCACAGAGGCGTACAGTTAATGTTCATTGACGGCCATAATATAGAGAATCTAAAAAACGATTTATCTAACACCCTAAAGATAAGATATTTTCGTGTTGAACCATAAAAGATAAATTTTAAACGTAATTTCACAAGTTTTTATAGCATTTCCTAAAATTCTGCAAAATGTATAGGGATTAAGACTTTTTTAATTTGGGTTTTTTGTAAGTCTACAGTAGGTTGGTAGTAGGAGTCTACACACTGACAAAAGAATCACAACTCTAAACCAATTAGTTTTTATTTCATTATTGCATAAAAAGATACCCTGCCCGTTTTGCCTTTTATTTTTTGCAGAATTTTAATAAATGTAATATATATTTGTGGGGATTATACCCTATCTGTGGGGTGTTTTTATCGATAAATTTACGTGTATGTTACAGCCTTAAAATTTTATTTCTGCAAGTCTGGACACATCGTATATCATTATTTTGTTACTGACATCGGATTCCACGGGCGGGTCATCTCCTGCATCTATAAGCAGTACGTTCCAGTCTTCAACTTCAGTCAGTCGATTCGCAAGCACACTTCCTGCTGATCCCGCACCAATTACTATGAAGTCGAATACCGCGAAATCTGAAAATGGTTTATTTAATGTGACTTTTTCAATTCATATGTACTTTCTTAGTTTATCTTGGACATCGCTGACAACGGTGAAGGAAAACATCGGAGGAAACCTGGACTTACAGTGTAGTATTTGTAAGTGTGTGCTCTATTGGTGTAATTTCTGCAAGGCGTTCCAGTGCGAGGGTAAGCAAATACATAATAATATTAATTGATTGAAGCACACGTATACCGTTCCCTTTGTCGCTGGCTCGTAAACACTTAACTTGCACAAAAAGTAGCCATGTTTTTGCGGGAAAAAAAAATATTAGAATGAAAGAAGAAAATAAAGGAACGAAAAGTATTACCTACACAGATATTCAGCCTTTTTTACTTCTGAGGAGAATGGAGGGTTATTTTGAACTCCTTCCAATTTGAACTCCCGCAGTTCCCTTAGCACGAATTCTGGGCATGGGAACTATGAACGACCCCACCATCATGTTGTGACAGAAGATTGCAATCTTTTCAAAATACTCGCAACAAGTCATGGTCATTTGGAAACATTGAAAGCTAATGCCAAACTACTCTTTATTAGTAAAGATATGACAGCACCTTCAAAATAAAACGACTACCTATCCGTTGATAGGCAAAGTATTAGCAGAAATATTTGGACTTGATGCCTGTCTAACCTTCTGCAATTGTAGGTATAGGCTACTAGCAAAGACTTACTTTGAATATCAGCTTCTGGCAGTGTCTCATGCTTGAGGAGACACTGTGACACCGCGAAGAACTGGAGTGCTGCTGTGAAGGTCTGGGAAGCAGTCCCGGTGGAAGGAGTGAGGCACGAAGAGGAGGAACTAGAAATTATGAGAAATATAAATTATATGTATAATAATATTTAAATCATTTATGATATGAAAATATTCATTTAGACGATGGGTTTTTAGTGTTCCGTACCCGAAGGGTCCAAACGGAGCCTGCTGTCACTACGTGTCCTTCTGTCACACAAAGTTAAGTTGTTAAGAAGAATTTTTTAACTTCCCAGTGACCTATGAACTTGAAATTTGGTGATAATGTTTCCCGTTAGGATCCCGGTCCTTTGAAAGGCGCGCGAGGGTCCGAAGCCAACTCGCAGTGTCCTTGTTAGGCATGTATCAGGAAATGTGATACCATGTGATAATGTTTATTATTACGTATATTTAACTAACAAATACCATATTGATAACTCTGATATTTCCTTTGGTACGGAACCCTGAATGTGCAAAGTCCGACACGCACTTGGCCGGTTTATTTATTTTTACACAAGCATTCTTTATATGACTTATGTATTACTTGCGTATTGTTGAATTAAAGACTGGATTTTACATGCCATAAAATGAAAATACTGAAACAAGAATGAAAATTAAGACAAGTGCAAAAGTACTGTTTTTTAAATATCGGATTGGAATAAAAATAAACAAATCAATTTTAAAACCCTTCACATGTCGCATTTGAACTCTAGCTATTCGGAAAGTGTTTTTTTATTGAGATTTGAAAGAAAAACTGCTAGTTGAATCAAATCGGAAATGTTTTATCAAATAAAATAAACGGACTTACCACGTCATTTTCCAAAACTTGTTGAAGGACTACTGTAATTGTCTGAAAAATATTCATTCTGTATGGATGAATAATAAACATTGTTTAAATAATTTATGTTTGTACAGTAGGTTAAATAATCGACCACTGTTAAGAAAACGTGACACTTTTACTCAGGAAAAAATGACTTTTCCTGTTTCTGGGTGCACATGTAGTTTCTCAACCTGATTTCCTAACTCGCATCTCTAAAAAGGAACGAACACAATTCATTCAACGTGTTCTTATGGTGGTTCATTCACGGAATTATAATTCTTTATTTTACATATCGCACTGCTAACACAAGACTGTATCAACTCAAAAAAGACAAATTCGAGAAACTAATTAATTGCTTAATAAGTTTTTTTTATTTTTTTATTAATTATTATTATTTACTATTAATTATAGAAACCCCTTAATTTTGTCCCAAATTTTAAAACAGTGTTCACTTTTTTTACAATCGTTAACAGGAAACGAGTAATCAGTTTTCTATCATTTCTGAAAAAAGCTTCATTTTGAGTTGATACAATATTGTGATAGCAGTGCGATATGTACACTCGGAATCGGTAATCATCTCAGGAAATCGTGCGGCTAGCCTAAATTCGAATTAAAGGAGAATACTTTGGTCTTTTCTCCCCTGTGCTAAATCTTGTGTTAAATATCACTTTGAAATGCTAGAACAAAAGAAAAACAATGACCCTTTTTTTATCTACCAAAGGAATACAACACTGTCTGTGTATCTATAGTAAATTAACAAACTTATCACGACATTTTCGAAATATAACCTAACATAGACATAGAGCCTGACAAAATATCCAGTCTATATAGGTTAAAATCAATATATTTGCAGCTATCGACCGATGTCAAGAAAACGTGATACAAAGAACACTCAGGAAAAAAATATGCAGTCGGTTTTTGAAACAATAAGTTTTGTTTAATTTTGCAGGTTAACTCATTCTTACATTTTTAATCATCAGCCATTTAAACAATAACAATAAAATACTGCAAAAAAAAGCTACCATAAAGTCTACCAAAAAAAATACATGAAACTTTTTTTAAACATTATACATGACAAAACCTATTATCCAATTGAGCCAAAAGTTCTCCGGATTTGGAATACCACAAATGTATAATAGTACTGAGCCTAAAAATATACCCTGAGATACTCCTGCTTGTACAGGTACGAATTTTGAAAAAGCAGCTTCATATAGGGTCTGGAAATCTCTGTTGCATATTTGATTACATTCTAAGATATCAACGAACTGTGCAGGATTTGACAGGTTACATTAGTTTTAATTTATGCAAAAAACCTTTAAGCCAGACTTTATTGAATGCTTAAAAGACATCAAAGAAGACACACACATACTTATTTTTTCCCATAACGCTTTTTCAATGTTGTTATAATTATGAATCTTCCCACCTGCTCACTTGTGAAATGTTTTCTGCTGCAGGTAGATAACAGATTACAGGAGGTAGGTAGATCCTTTGGTAGCTTTCAGTAACTATGGCAACAGCTTTTTAAAACCAATTATTTGAAGATGAATACGGAAGATGAAGGCTACACACATTAAACACACGAATATAAATTTACTAGCTTTTACCCGCGGCTTTGCTCGTAGTGAAGCCTTTTTTTTTTTGAAAAGTATCCTATATTACTTCTAATACCTCCAAGAATATATGTACAAAGTTTCATGATGATCGGTCCAGTAGTTTTTGCGTGAAAGCGCAACAAACAAACTTACATTCACATTTATAATTTTAGTAAGGTTATGCTTTTATGTATTGTGTATGTTCTTGTGTTGTTCGGCAATATTTTTGGCTGTCTTTTTACTTACATAGTCAAGCCTTAATAATGTTGATATCATGAATAATGTTTTATGTTTGAACAGATGTTATGCATAATTATAGTTTTTTTGGATTTCCCCTTACGGACTGCTCTTGTATATTTATATTGTTCTTAGTAATCATTTAAATTTTCAATAAAATGTACCAACCATAATTATTATTGTTAAATTAATCTAATTTGTGAGGAGCTTGTGTTGATCGAAGGTTAAGTTAAACTTACATAAGTTGGTTCGTGGATGGAAGCCAGATCTTTACATAGCGACAGTCATCGCGAAAGTATTTGACAGCATGCTTAATGCTCAGTTAAACAAAACAATAAAATTGCACGATAACCAGTTTGGGTTCAGGCCCAAACTGTCGACAGATAGTGCTATACTGAGTTTAAAGCATGCTGTCAGATATTACACAGATCGGAGCACGCCTGTTTACGCCTGTTTCCTCGATCTTTCCAGGGCGTTTGATCTGGTTTCGTACAAAGTGCTGTGGAGGAAGTTGCTCGATAGGCAAGTTGCGCCTGAAATTGTTAAAATCTTCCGGCACTGGTACGAGAACCAGGTCAATAATGTTAAATGGTCGGGAACTCTGTCGGACTCGTACAGGTTGGAGTGCGGGGTGAGGCAAGGGGGATTGAGCTCACCAACGCTCTTCAATCTGTACATGGATGAACTTGTTGCCGGGCTCAGCAGCCGCCATGTTGGATGCCATGTTGATGACGTTTGTTTTAACAACATCAGCTACGCTGATGACATGGTGCTGCTGAGTGCGTCAATAGGGGGACTCAGAGAGCTAATAAGCATTTGTGAAACGTACGCTAATACGCATGGCCTTAAGTACAACGTCCAAAAGAGCCAGCTTATGGTTTTCAATGCAGGTTCTAAGTGTCCGGTGGAGGTTCCTCCAGTAAGGGTGAGTGGGGTGCCCTTAGAGCGGGTACATAGTTTTAAATATCTGGGCCATATTGTGACGTCTGACCTGAAGGACGACGCTGATATTGAGCGAGAAAGGATGGCGCTGTCGGTGAGGGCGAATATGATTGCCCGCAGGTTTGCTCGTAGCTCCAAGGATGTGAAGATCACATTATTTCGAGCCTACTGCACATCTTTTTATACGAGTAGTCTGTGGGTGTCGTATTTGCAGAAATCTTACAGCGCTCTTCGCGTTCAATATAATAACGCGTTGAGGTCACTGCTGCGGCTGCCTCGCTTTTGCAGCGCATCAGGTATGTTCGCGAACATCCGCGTTGACTGTTTTTATGCCAGCATGCGCAAGAGGGCGACTTCATTAGCGAGTAGAGTGCGGGGCAGCGGCAACAGCCTTCTTAGCGTTGTTGCCAACAGGTTGGACGGGCCTTTCATGCGGCAGTGGCAGGCCTTACATGCACCCGTATACCGGGCTTGGGGCAGGTAAAAATATAGTATAATTACCATAGTTTATTTTAATATTTATTATTTTGTTTTACGAATTATATAATTTTAATTTTTAATATTTTGACATTTTTTTTTTTTTTACTTTCTTATAATATTCAACATTTGGCAATTTTACGTTTGACATTGTTTAATAAATTTTCTGACATTTTTATAATTTCTTGGACCTTTTTAATTGTTGCTTTTTTGATGTATGACATTGATGAATTTTTTTTTTTTTTTTTTTACTGTTTGAATTTTATTATTGATTGATTTTATTTTGAGTTTTTACCTGTGTAATGTAATTTAATGTATCTTGTTAAAATATGGGCTGGAATTGTCTGAATTAAATAAATAAATAAATAAATAGCGTGACGAGGTCCGTGCTTTGGAAAGCAAGCTAAACCACTTCATCGCTGAACCGCTTCATCGTCATCACTGTTATTCGTAGATCTGTGGCAGTTGTCGGGCAATTCCGACCACCAGTCTAACTAAGGGCCGTCGTTTGACCTAGCTACTGGTTTGTGAAGGGCTAGGAAGTTGAGATGTTATGTTAACGACCTGATATATTTTGGGACTTTTGTGAAGAATAAATATTACAAGATCAGTAAAAATCTATTAAGTACAAGCATTTCTTTCTATTAACAATGAAATCTTAATGGAAAAAAAAACGATTAGGTAAACTAGAACTGATACAAATAGTCTTCGCACGGTTTCAGCAACGCCATAACATACAGAGTTAAAATCTGTCTTCTATCTCTGTGACCATATCTTTTATTACTAAGTATTATGAATGCAAAACGCAAATGAAATTTTAATAGTGTTAATAGGTAACTCTAAAAAAGCATTTAAAGAATCGTAACAAATTATTGTGTAAACTTTTAATACCAAGGTAAATACTACTCTGTCAAGAAAGTACCGGGTAAAGATCAATAATATACAAAATGTTAGTAATTCATCCAAATTTATATTTTCACTTTCGAAGTATGCTCCTTCAGAAACGATATACTTACGCTAACGAATGATCCAATCAAAACATTATTTAAACGCTTTTTTCCGGAATCGAGTTCAGTTCTCGCGGCGAATTCTCCTTTATGTCTTCTACCGAATGAAAACGTGTGCCACGAAGTGGTAATTTGAGTTTAGGAAAAAGAAAGAAGTCGTCTGCAGCCATGTCTGGTGAATAAGGTAGTTGCTCGATGGTATTTATTTAGTTTTTGGTCAAAAATTCGTTCACAATGATGGCCTTGTGCGAAGGAGCATTATCGTGGTGCAAAATCCAAAAATTTTCTTTCCACAAATCTGGCCGTTTTCGTCTAATTTGCTCTCTTAAACGCCGCATAATGCTCAAATAATATTCTTTATTTACCGTTTGACCTTTGGGCAAGAATTTCGAGTACACAACACCGCGATAGTCAAAGAAAACAGTCAACATGACTTTGATTTTTTAATGGACTTTGGCGTAGTTTTTTCGATTTCGGTTCAGTTGGAAGGCGCCACTCCGAAGCTTGTTGACTAGTTTTATGTCTAACTCGTAAACCTACGTCTTATCAACAGTAACAATGCGTTTCATGAATGTTGGGTCGGAATTGACTCGTTCTAGCATGTCCTCAGCGACTATTATGCGATTGAGTTTTTGGAGAAAATTCAGGTCTTTTGGGACTAGCCGAGGGGCCACATGTTTCATACCCAAACCCAAGTGATTATTTAAAATGGTACGGACCTACTCGTGAGACACTGAAAGTTCGGCGGCTATCTCTCTCAAACTTGAATGAGGATTATTGAGAGGGAAATTTCATTGGAAATGCAAAATTTAAGACAAACTCTTTGTCCGATGTTTTTGTCCATTATGAAATTCGCAATACGCACTATATATTATGATATAACTAAAAGCAGCACTGTATTTAATATAAATAACGGATGTAACTCAAACTTCGCGCCTAAAAAAGGAAAACAGTGGTGTCAATCTAACAAGAGCAAAAAAAAATATTGCAACCATAAACAAATCATCCATTCTCGAAACTTTTTTGACTGAATGTAGGTATATAAAGAGAAACATATGTTATGTCATACATAATATGATATGTCACTGTGGTGAGTATCCTGTTTTTCACTTGCTAAATTAATTGAACTGATTGGATAGTAATATTGTAAATATTTTCAGCATTGCCACATCGCCATGCTTGTCTCTTGTGACGGGAACTGCAGCCACGTCTCACAACACCTTGGCAGCGGTGTTGCGATGTTTCGCGGCGGCACACTGTCTCCTAGCACATTTCATACTATTGGATGCTACAGCCTCCGGTAACAACCACTATTTGGAAAGGATTAAGGCTGATTAAGCTGTATAAAATAAATGCCAGTCTAATCTTTTTCATATCAAATTGCCTGCCTTTCCTCTACCGAATACCTAGCTACCGGACGTGGTGCATAAGCCGCAGCAGTAAAGTGCTGCGCGCAACTACAGCGCGCCCGCCAGCAGAACACGCAGGTTGCGCACTGCTGCCTGCCTACTACCAACCTACCGGACGTGGTGCATGACACGCAGCAGTAATTTGGTGCGCGCAGCTACAGCGCGCCCGCACGCAGAATACGAGCATCCACATCTCACGGTAGCACTCCATCAGCCGTCCCACTGCACCGTGTCAAGCCGGCCCTTATTTTTTACCTTCTCTGATTTTTATCTTTTATTTTTAATAACGTAGCTTACGTTAAGCTCGTCGTAGCTTAACGTTACGTTACAACTACTGGACCGATTTTTCAAATTATTTCACTTATGGAAAACTACATTATTCCGAAGTAAAATAGGCTATCATTTATTTAAAAAAAAAATGAGATTCTTATGAAAATTGCAATAATGTTACCCAAAGTAGCTTAATTTCCCGTATAAAATTCATTATTTGGCATGTGCTCAGAAAACTATTGATGAAACATAAAAATAATGTAATACATGATTAAAGTACTTATTATTATCTACAAAAAAAACTGCCAGAGGATATATCTAACTGTCATAGTTAAGTCACACTAGCGGCTTTTGTGGTCTAAAATTTAATTAGATCGCCGCTAGAAACAAAAGTTGGTTACATTTGTATTGTAGTATTATTGCTTATTCAAATAAATAGTTCATCAAATTGGTAGGTAGGTAAGTGCGGTAGGGTAGGCAGGTGGTAGGTTACCTACCTATCCTACCAGTTGAGGGAAGGTCAGCTAGTATTTAAAAAAGCAATTTCTTGAAAATAATCATGAGATAAACGGGACAGGTTTAAACAAAATGTATTTTAATTTTAATACATGGAAATGAACATGACTGACAATACTTAACAGTTAACAACGGATAAACTAGCCAAGCTCTTACTAATGGTTCTGTACGCTGGACAAAAGGATGCTCGGAGGTAGCAGTAGTACAAGCGCTTTGGCTTATGTAAAAGGAAACGATCAAGACTACCAGAGATGGTACAATGCAGGTAACAAAGAAAAGAGCATAGAACATGTATAAAAATGTTTCAAGAATTTCGAGAGTCTCCAGAATACGGCAATGTAGAATAATTCAACAATCAGCGCACATTACGGACATTAATTCAGTTAACAATACTTATCGCGAATACACAGATAAATTTATCGAATCATGGGATACAATAGGATTTGAGAAAGTACCGGAGTTAAAAGAAGCTGATTTATCCGCTTATTATCAGGTGAGATAATAGTTAAGCTCGAGCTTATAGAACGTAAGCGCGCTTATTTACGCTTTGGTGCAAACTGTTAGTACAGCAAGCAATTTTTATGAAATTAAAAAAAAAGAAAAGTTTGAAAAAGACGCCAAGACTTTATATTAATCTAAAGAATTAATTTTAAGTGCTGGTTCTGTTTGTTCTCCACAACTGCTGATGGTGTCCGGTGTCGGCCCTCGAGAACATCTGCAGTCAGGTGACGTCACATGTATAGTTGATTCATCTATGGTTGGTTCGATAGTAGCTCTTAACGAAGACCATGTAGTTTGCGTTTTTGAATATATCCTTTTGCATCCTTATTCAAGGGGAAATAATATATATCTTTGAGTTCAAACAATCCTAAAGATCACCTTCTCACACATGCTAACTACTTTGAAGATATTCGACATTTTGTTGTAGCAGTGACGAACATTAAAATGGCTACAAAAATGTTAAACATCACATATTTTAAATCCAGGAATGGCTTCTTAAATAAACATCCATTCTTCATAGGAAGAATGGATGTTTATTTGTGTAATCAATACGAATTAGATAGTGAAGACTGCTGGAAATATATTTGTATAAACTTAGTAACCTCCGTATTCCACCCGGTAGGGACATGTCAGATGGCATATCACATAAGTTCGTCAGTAGTAGATAGTAGATTGAAAGTCCATGGCGTGACAAACCTAAGAGTAATAGAGGCTGGAGTGATGCCAACAACAATCGGCAGCAATATCAACGGACCATGCATAATGATTGGAGAAAGAGGATTGGAAGTAATAAGAGAAGATTATAATAAAGTGTAAATGAAATTTCGTGTTTCACTAACTACACTTCGGAGAACTATTCTGTTACTGTATTACGGATTTTTCCTATTATTTGAACCTTTAAAGCGACACCATATTTTGATGTCACAATAATACAGTGCCTTTTACTGCACTTGAAGAGTCCCAATGACTAAGTATAATTTTTTGAAGTGTCAAATTATTTACTATTTCTGGTTTGGCTATACATGCCACAGCATATTAAAATTTTGAAAACTGATAGTTTTAATGGCTTGAATTGATGAATTATTTTAATCAAATTATGTAATTTACTAATACATACAAACAAACACACATATCAAATTATAAAACATTACATTAAAAATACATGAGTAGGTATTATGAAAACATATAATAGCAAACAAATTAGGCACTATTTAAAAAAAAAAGCTACCTTTACTTGTTTCCTGCAATAATTGAACCAGTTTGGCAGCATATTACTTTATGCCATCAATCTTCTGCTCTTACTTTCAGTGTCTACTTGCTCATCTATATCCTCAGTGGCTTATGCCCTAAATATTTGAACTGACCCGTTTGAGTTCTACGCCATTTAGCTTTTATAATTCGCAAACTAAGTGGACCATTTCCATAAACTATGAAGATAAATGACTACCGTTTGAGGGCATAATTTTAGACCAGAAAAAGTATTATAAATAACTAAAAAAATTAACGCGATCTCCTTTCACTAGCTCTGATCCCCTTTCTCCAATCATGATGGATGCAGCAATTGTGTTACCGCTAGTTTGATCGTTTTAAAGTAAGCTTTTAATGGATTAGAAAATAAATATCCAATGAGCCCAAACATGATGTTACTATCTCGTATGGTTGAGGAGTTGCTGTGGCCACCTTCTAGTTAAATCATAAGACCAGCTTCAGAGTACTATAGTATTCCAAGGTTACCAACGAGTCATAAGTACACCAGTTTCAGCTTAATTTAATGCCAAGAAGCTTGTAAAATCTATATCTAATTGCCAGACACCCATACATTAAAGGTTATAATAAAATACAGTTTTTTTTAATATTTAAATGATTGTATAGATACAGAGCTATCACAGTAGCACATCTATTTTTCGCTAGCTGAGTAGGTAGAATTTTATGACTCCATTGGAGTTTTTGGTATGGAGAAGTGTTTTGAGTTTGAAAGTGAATGGCTATAAGACCCAGGGAAGACCAAAGAAACGATTCATGGACGTGGTGGTGTGAGAGATGATATGTCTTGATATAAAGACTACTGAGAAGAAAGTAGATAAAAGGAAAATAATTTATTCTTGCCATGCATTTATGATGCTTAATACACAAGTGTGGTAGAAGATGACATAATTTCGCTGACCCCAAATAAATCGGTATAGAAGCACGAGAATTATATTGACATTTCTTTTTACTCGCTACATCGTCGTCTAGCAGTATGAAATGCGAAAGAAGAGACTGTGCCGCCGCAAAGTACTGCACAGCTGCTGCAAAGATCTGGGCTGTGCCCAAAGTTGAAGACAAGCATGCTTCTGCACTGAAAGTATGAACAAAACAACTATTTCTAATATTCTTTGACTAACAGATTACTTACTTTGTTTTGCTAAAAGAATGCCCAACGCTCAACTACAGTCGAAAAAAGAACGAAAAGCAAACGAAAGAAAGTTTGACAAACGAAAGTTTTAAGTTGTTTTATACCATTCCCACTCTAAAAAACTTTATTCACTTAAAACTACTGCTATTAAAACTACTATTTTATTCACCGAAAACAGTGAATAAAAAGCACTTTTAATCACTGTTTTGTTGTTTGAATTTAGCACACACCAATATATATATTTGACCTCCATCCCAATGCTATATAACCTCCTTGCACATTAAATACTCGATACAAACTTCTTGTGCAAAGAATATTCGACTTCCAAACTCCTTCTCCGATTGAATTTTGAGTTGGTTAATATTTAGTAATGATTTTGATTTTGGTCTAGGATGTTTAGTGAATACTTATATAGATTGTAATTCTACTATTAATTGCATCGGTGTTTAATTAATTATAATAATGTAACGTAACGGAGGTGGTCACTGGCCCTTTAAACACAGGTGCTGTCCCTAACCTAGCTCAGCTTCAATTTACGAAAAATGTGAAACCCTGAGGTCTCTCATTTTTTGTAAATTTTGATGGTAATAAACCATATATTTATTAATTATTATTCCTTGTGCTTTTGGCTTAAATCTTTCTTTTTCTCGTAGTCATGGTATAAAATATAGTATGCAACTCTTGAATAAAACGGATTTATATCGAGGGCCATGAATCACTCGCGTCGCTCAGGATTCTAACTGTGGCGACGCCTGGAGGAGACTTATGTCCAGCAGATGTTCAACTCGCGCATTCGTGTTTGCTAGATCTTTTTTAAGGCCACGCTTGATTTAGGTGATCAAGTAATTAAAACAGCGTTAACCAAAAAGATGGAAGCTGGGCTTATCGAGGGAGAGGACAGAGGAAAACATAAAAATCATCCTACGATATATCCTCTAGTTAAAGAATTCTGTGCCATTAACAAATTTATTTGATTAAAGAGTACTCATTAAGAATAATAGACCAATAAATAAACAGTAATTTGCAATTTTAAGACTGTGGGGTACTATTACTTAAGTAAGTGAAACTAAGATAAAAATAGAGACTGCCTTAAAATTTTATAATGACAATATGTTGATTTTACAGTTTTTGGGTTTTATTAATGTTTGTTCAGAGGCTGTACTTCGGAAAGCACATTAAACCGTTGGTTCCGGCTGTCATTTGAAGATCTTTGACACCCGTTTTGGATAGTCAGAAGCCTGAGATCTGACTCCAGTCTAGCCAAAGAGTATGTGTTACCAAGGGTCTGGGTTGTGGAGATCAGATAGGCAGTCACTCCATGTAAAACACTGGTACTCAACTGAATCAACCGGATTCAGTTGAGCCACTACTAGTGTTTTGTGACTGGAAGCCAACGCCAACATAGTTCGGAAAAGGCTAGGCAGATGATGAAGTTCAGAGGCTTAACTTATTTTAAGATTATTCCGAATAACGGTTTTTGTTAACTTAATATTGCTGTGATAATTTAAAAACGCATAATTGTTAATTATTATACGTGTAAAATTTCAGTTTCTTTAAAACGTTTAGTATCTAAGTATAATACTAGACATTTGAATGAAATTGAGTATTATAAAAAGGACATAATATTTTTTAACACTAATTATTTTATTTAGTTTTTTCTTTATTACTCATTTAGTAAACAAACAACCTCTATGTAAACGCATATTTTATTTATTCCAATTATTTTAGATCTATAAAAACTAAAGCTTATGTTCCTAAGATTAGCACGTTGCAATCACCCGTTCATAGCATAACTATAAAAACTTATCTTATTTTTGGGGTGAAAAGTAATGTAACCCAATTTTATTTCAGATGAAGTAAACTAATCAAGTAACTAGACTTAGTACACAAAAATTTGCTTACGCCCGCTGTAAACCTAGAGTAACTAAAAAATCTCGATATTTGCCAGGTTTTTAACTGACAAAATACAAATAAGCTAATTAAACAGCTTCAGAAAACGTTACCTTTATGAATTTCACATTAGACTTTTGTTATCTTTGTTATATTATATACTCTAAAAACAGTTACTCATCATTTCTAGAAAATGAGGTTTTTGTGAGTTGCCGGAGAAGATTCCAGAAGATGAAGACATCTAGGGGCGCGATGGTCAAACAACAAACAGCTATGTACCTATCAGGTTTCATCGCAGTCGGTTCGTCAAAAACCCTCCAAAAACTACACTAACAGCATTGGTCCAACTGCATTCCAGGATTTGGAAATTGTGAATGGAATTGTAAAAGAAACTTATCAAGTCAAAATGTAAGGGATTGATCACGTGATTTTTCGATATCGCTTGTCGATCCCATACAATTTTGCCTTTTTGACACTCGCTATCACCACGCTTTCGATGATAGAATGTCACTTGTCTAGGGCCTCTGGACTAATCCATTCATAATGTGTTAACTTATTTCATAACGATTCCAACGACATAACTTTTAAACAGCTGCCCTAAAGAACTTAAGAGATATAGTAATTTTAATGACTCGCGCCCATATCGCCATAGACCACGCAACAGTAGCCTGACAGATGCGCCTTACGCACCAAAATGGCCGCGACAGTTCTGCCTGTGTACCATATAAAAATAAACTGAAACTACTGAAAGGTTTCCAGATTGCGAAAAATATTATTGGGTTTTTCCATTTGGAATTTCTCTGTGACCCCCAGAGTTAGAAAGTTGGTGAAATTTAATTTTTTAAATGTAAAAGTGTCTTACATTTAGTTACTTGAGTTAGAAACTTTACACAGCTGTTCACGTACGGCATGATATTTACTATTCTCTAACTTCTTTTTTCTAAATAGTACATATTAAAAAAATAAAATTGTCTGCCTCTGTCTGTTTCTTCAGATATTTCTTCTAAACTACACGACTGATTTTATCAACCCGCCCATTTTTCCAGCAAGTCTCTGAGCTTCTGCATCCTCCACAGTCTCTGGTAAGCCACAAGAGATAAAAAATCCTCTTAAAGTAAATCCAGTTTAAAATCTACTACTACTACTATATGTGTGCAAAATTTCATGCAAAGCCGTTCAGCCATTTTTTGAAACGAAATGGCAAAAAACAAACTTTCACTTGTATTATATTAGTACGATTCGAAAATTTGTACTACTTTGATAAACTTTACTTACTATTTGGCTATGAGAAAAATGAGAACAATAAAACCATTGCTTGAAATTTATTCTCGTTATTATTTTTATTTAGTTTAACAAATAATAAAAATGAGAACTGAGTAATTTAATTTGATCGTAAACACTATCATTTATTTTCTTCTTGGCAATCTTTTTTGACGAACTCTGATCCCATTTCTCCAATCATAATGGATGCAGCATTTGTGTTACCACTGATTTGACTGGGCATCACTGAGGAGTCAATCACTCGCAAGTTATTCACTTCGTGTACTCTCAACCAGCTGTCTACAACTGACATACTAATATTACGTCCCATCTGACAAGTGCCTATAGGGTGAAATACAGTAGTTGTTAAATAATGCAAACAGCATTTCCAATACTCTGTACTATCTACTTCAAAATCATTACAAGCAGGCACGTTCATTCTTGGCATGAAAGCGTTAATAGATTTGAAAAACGTGGTATTGAGAATTCTTGTAGCCATTCTTAATCCTGCTGCAGAGTTTTCTAAATCGGTTGGATCTTCGAAGTAGTTGTAGTGTATGCGTGGTACGTCATTAGGATTGCTAGACCTCAAAGATATATTCCCTTTTGAAAGATGGTGTAGGTAATGAAAGTGGAAAGCGAAAAGAGCATGATTTTCATTGTGTTCGGCTAAAGGTGCTAAAATGGTATCATTAAGCCGGAATATTTTCTGGATATTTTCTTTAAAACCCGTTGAGTTTTGCAGAATTATCGAGATATGATTTTGGCAATTGGAATAAGTAGCGTTTTCCTCTGTAGAATAAAATGCCACAGCATGTGCTATAAAATCACTATATGATAAGGAGCCTTGACGGTTGGCAAGATAGTTCATTTTATCAAGACACGAGGCAGCTTCGCTAGGCTGCTGCTCTGGTATATCACCAAATATATATATTGTGAAACAACTATGATCGTTAAGGTTTTGACCTACCATTGGTGAATCTAAAATAACTGGAATTCCATGTTCCTCAAGGTGCTTTGCAGGGCCAACACCAGACAACATCAGAATCTGTGGAGAACTTATTGGACCAGCACTTAGAATAACTTCTTGAGAGGCATAAACTATCTTCTTCACTCCGTCTTTTTCAACTTCAACTCCATATGCTGTTAAATTATTCGCGTGAATCAAAACTTTTGTCACAAAAGAGCTTTTCATTATATACAGATTCGACCTATTTGTACATATTGGCATTAAGTATGCTCTGTCAGTACTTTGCCTTATTCCGTCACATGCGTTTACTGTGACATATCCGGCAGTATTAACATTATCTATATTTACATCTGGAACTCTTCTAAAACCGATTTCATCCCATGCGCCTATTATCTTCTCTAAATAGGGTTCGTAAGTGTTGTTGAATTTATTTATACATAACATCCCATCAAGACCATAGTATTCGCTTATTGTAGCATTTTTCAACATGTCTTCGTTTTGAAGACTTTCAGCTTTTTTAAAACATCTCCGTACCTCTTCTACGCTCCATTCCTCATTGCCTGCATCGTACCAGGCCTGATAGTCTTGATCGTTTCCTTTAACGTAGTTCATAGCATTAATGCTACTGCTGCCTCCACACATTTTACCTCTTGGCCAATATACGGAACCATTAATTAGGCCTTGACTAGTTATTCCGTTGTTTTCTGCTGCATATTTCCAATCATAAACTGAACCTATTAAAGAGGTTTCGGTACCAGGAATCTGAAAATCAGTAAAACTATTATGTTTACGTTTTGTGATAAACGCCGTGATTCTAAAGCTTCTATTCTCAAACTCAATTTTATTTTTTGTTCAAGCCTGATCTGTTACTTCCAACCACTGCAACCCCGGTAAGGCAGAAGCCACTGGCTACCACGAAACGGCCGAGGCAATGAAGCTAGACGGGTCCATGGGCAAAGGTTTAACTGTATGGATCCTGCAGATCAGAAAATAAGAGCGGAGGACTAAGAAAACCATGCTTTAAGGAAACAGAACAGAGCCAGGCCATTGGGTACAAAGGGGCGTTTACATCCTGCATAAGCCCAGTTGCAATGCATATATAAAGGTTGCACTTTAGGACCCATTAATATTCCAATAATAATAGTTGACGGGCAGAGCACATTGCTCGCAGGACGGATGATCAATAGGACTTAAAATTACTGGAGTAGTGACCGCGAACCGGAAGACGCAACGAAGGCCTCCCTCTAGGTGGACCGATGACCTGATTAAGGCTGAAGGAATCAAGTGGATACGAGACGCACAGGACCGAACAGTGTGGCGAAGCTTGGGGAGATCTATGTCCAGCAGTGGATGTCTTTCGGCTGAATAATATAATGAATAACAGTTATGGCTGAAATACTTAAACATGGCTTTTTTTTACTACTACATAGCAAAATGGAGAGAACTTACACCAGCTTCTAGTGGGGAGGCAGGGCCAGCTTCTATAAGTAATACCTTGAAAGTCTCAACTTCACTCAGCCGGCTAGCGACTACACTCCCTGCAGAACCCGCCCCTACCACTATGAAGTCAAAACTCGCATAGTCTGAAACAAAACGCTTATTATAGCCACCTGATATAAAGCAGAGGTTACAAAGAAAACAAATTTGCACAAATAAAACGCACATTATACGTATTCCACACGGCGATACTAATATTTGAAGTCAAAAATCTTATTAAAAAAAGCTTTTAATGGACTAAGAAGTCCAGTGTTGGACATAGACCTCCCCCAAGCGTCACCACACTGATCGGTCTTGTGAATCTCGCATCCACCAGATTCCCTCAGCTTTAATCAGGTCATCGGTCCACCTAGTGGGAGGCCTTCCAATGTTGCGTCTTCCGTTTCGCGGTCGCCACTCCAGAACTTCTCGGTCCTTTTCGCCGTATCTCTAAGTTGACGTCGTGGTGGGGCTTGCGCGCTTCAATGATCCCTAGGTCTGTGCCGGTAGATTTAGTCCAGAATAAGACAGATACAATCCGCAGGGCAGCTTTTTGGTGGGGTGCATGGACAGGAAACCTCCCCGTGTGCCCGTGGGCTGGAGTTCCCTTTTGGATGCGTCCGGGGGGAAGGCCAGTCACCGGGACGGTGCACCCTGGGGTACGGGCAATGACTCCCCATTAGGTACTATGTGCCTAAGGGGTTTCGTTGCCCGTATGCCAATATCCTGTCAGAGAGGTTGGAGGTCGGAAGAACGCTCCAACGTGTGTCCCTCTGCGCTCTAAGCAGAGACGCACAGCGGCGGAGTAAGAGCGGGCTCGGTGTGCACTAACCCTGCCGCCGGGCAGGCAGGAGGAAGTATTGCTCTTCTTTCTGCCACCGCTAGACTCGTAGCCCCGAAGATAGTCACGGTCATGTCTCTGACTGTTGACGGGGGTCGAGGGTCTTGGCTTAACCGCCCGGGCCGCGAGGAAGAAAACCTCTATAAAAAATCACCCCAAACCTCCAAGCGGCGGCGCACCGTGAGGGAGGTTGATAGCTTGACTAATGGGTAGCTAGAATTAGTCTCTAGTGCGAACCACTAGTTTTTTGAGATTTAAAATTGTAATATACTCGTGGGAACAAACATGGATTTTTTTTTAAAACAAAACAATAACAAAACTGACGAAGAGGTGAGGAGTGATGCGGGGTCGGAGTCCGACGCCGCATCTGGTGCAAAGGGCTCACAGAGCTCGGAGTGCGAAGAGGTGGGGGCTGCTGCGAAGAACATAAGGTTCTTCCGGAAGCGCCCCAAACCGGGGGATGGCCTAGAGTCACCCACCGATGACGAGCTGGCCTCGGCCCGGAAGATCCCCACCAGTAGGCGGGGTGGTGGCCGAGATAGAGGAGCGGGGAGGGGGCTTACCGCCCAGGAGGCTGCCCAGCGAGCCGAGAGGCTTGCTGCAGAGGGGCGCCACCCCGGATCAACCAGCCGCAGGGCCGTCCTCTCGGGGTCTTCCGGCGTTGAACTGGATTCGGAGGTGGATTTGGTTTCGGAACGAGCGGCCAGGTTCGCAGAGGCCGTGGGAGCCGCAATCCGAGATGTGGCCTTAAAGAGGAACAAGTCCTCTAAAGACAAGGCCATATCCGCGGCCACGGCCTCCATTATGGCGACAGCGGAGGCAAATCATGTCGGGCCTCCGTCGGATGGAATATTCGAAATGCGGGCGGAGGTCGCCCGCTTGAAAGCCGACATGGAGCTTCTCCAAAAAGAGAACGAGAAGCTCCGAGCGGACTTGGCCGGGCTTCGAGGAGCCGGCCCCCAAGAGATGCCGCAGGGGGCGACGCAGCATGGGCAAGGACAGCCCGTGCCAGGTGCAGAAGACCGGGTTCTGAACTTGGTGCGGCAGGAGCTGGCTGCCTTCCAGAGTCGGTTTTCAGCTCTGGAGGCCATCGTACTGCGTCCTCCGCTAGCTGCGAGCCAGGCGGCCGTTGGCCAGCGGAAGGCGGCCTCGTTTGCCGTCGCCGCGGCTGCCGTGGCCAAACCGGGCTCATCGGGGCAGGCCAATCGTGAGGCTATGTCGGAACCCGCGAGGTCGGCCCCAGCGAAACCGGGCAAGTCGGCACCCAAAGGGGGCGGAGCGGCTTCACAGGCAACGAGGGCCCCAGCCCGGGCAGCGGGTCAGGTGCCCCAACCTCTTCCGCCCCCTGAAACTCCTGCGGTCAACGCCGAATGGCAAGTGGCCGGGGAAAAGAAAAAGGCGAGCAAGGCAGCAAGGGCGGCCAAAAAGAAGGAGAAGCAAAAGCGGCGCAAGGAGCGAAGCTTCGCGGCTAGGCTCCGCGCCCCAAAATCCGCAGCTGTAGTGATAACACTGCAGCCGGAAGCGGTAAAGAAGGGCGTGTCCTACCGCGAAGTGCTCGCCAAAGCGAGGGCGTCGGTGAAACTGGAGGAGCTTGGCGTCACCGACGGCATCCGGGTTAGGGTCACTGCGACTGGAGCCCGGATGCTGGAAGTCCCCGGTGCGGCCAGCGGCCCGGCCGCCGACGCTCTGGCCGAAAGGCTAAGGGCGACCCTAAATGCGGACGAGGCCCGAGTGTTCAGGCCCACCAAGTGCGCAGACATGCGCATTCTAGGCCTAGACGATTCTGTAACGGAGGTAGAGGTGGTGGCCGCCGTCGCCAAGACTGGGGGTTGCTCTGCCGAGCAGGTCAGGGCAGGCAACATACGTCCTGACGCCACGGGGATGCGAGCCGTTACAGTGAGCTGTCCCGTCTCGGCAACCGAAGGCTCTTGGTGGGCTGGGTTTCCGCGCAGGTGAAACTGCTGGAACCCAGACCTCTGAGGTGCTTCCGTTGCCATGTAGGCAACCACGTGGGAGCTCAATGCACCTCGGAGGTGGACCGCAGCGACCATTGCTTCCGCTGTGGTCAGCCTGGTCACAAGGCCGGCACGTGCAATGCCACGCCACACTGCGTCGTATGTGCGGCAGCTGGCAAACCGGCCGATCACCGGGCCGGGAGCAAGACCTGCGTTCCACCCACCAAGGCCAGGCGCAGGGGCAAGCACTCCACCACCGCCGTCACCGCCACAGCCGCCACCACCGCCGTCACCGCCGCAGCCACTGCTACTGCCACCGCCGCTGCCGCGTACACAGCCGTCGCCGCTGCCGAAACAATCGCGGCTGGATCCTCACAGGGGGTTCGGGAGGAGGCTGAAATGGAGTGCCAATAATGACCCCATTACGCCTCCTTCAGGCGAACATCAACCACTGCGCCGCTGCTCAGGATTTATTGCTCCAGAGCATGGCGCAGTGGTCGATTAACATCGCTGTGGTCGCTGAGCCGTACTTTGTCCCGCCCAGGGACGACTGGGTGGAGGACCGGAGCGGCTCAGTGACCCTAATTTCGTCGGCCGCCGCCGGCACCTCGTCCCTCGAGTGTGTCAAGAGGGGACAGGGTTGCGTGTCAGCACGGTTCGGGGAGATTGTCGTGGTGGGGGTTTACTTCTCCCCGAACCGAACTCTCGCCGAGTTCCACAACTCCCTTGCGGATTTGAAAACCGTCGTCGTCGGATACCGCTCCCTCCCTGTGCTCGTCCTCGGGGACTTCAATGCCAAGAATGTGGCTTGGGGTTCCCGGTATACGGACACACGGGGCAGGATGGTGGAGGACTTGGCTCTAGAGACGGGCCTGGTCGTCCTCAATCAGGGTTCTGTCTCCACGTGTGTGCGGATGCAGGGCGAATCGGTGGTGGATATATCGTTTGCCAGCCCTGCTCTGTCACCGCGTGTCGTTGACTGGCGCGTCATGGAGGAGGTGGAGACCTATTCCGACCACCGGTATATCCGGTTTGATGTCTCCACCCAGACCTCGAGCGCGTCGGTCCAACAGACCCCGAGTGGTCCGCGGTGGGCGCTGAAACAGCTGGACCGGGAGCTCCTCCTGGAAGCCTCGATCGTGCAGGCCTGGATGTCATCACCGGCTAGGCCTGCTGACATCAACGACGAGGCGGAATGGTTCCGGGAGGCCATGTCCGAGATATGTGACTTGGCAATGCCCCGGGTCACGCCAGGACGCGCCCGGCGCCAGGTGTACTGGTGGTCGCCGGAGCTTACGGTTCTGCGCCAAGCGTGCGTTGCTGCGCGACGCCGGTACACCAGGCACCGCAGGCTCCGTAACCGTCCTCCGGATACGGAAGCCATTGAGGTGGAGCTGTACGAGGGGTACAGAGCAGCGAGGACCACCCTCCGTGCGGAGATCAAGCGGGCCAAGGGCTTGGCCCGCGAGGAGTCGCTGGGGACTCTGAACAGGGATCCGTGGGGGCGCCCCTACAAAATGGTGAGGGATAAACTCCGGTCATGGGCGCCTCCGCTGACGCAGAGTCTCCGGCCTCAGCTCGTGGCGGGTGTGGTGAGCACTCTGTTCCCTTCGCAAGGGGAACATACTCCCCCGCCCATGGTTCCACCTCTTGCGGTGCCCGATGCGGACCACACCGCCATCGACGACGACGATGCTCCGGAGGTGACCGAGGTAGAACTGAGAGTGGCGGTACGTAGGCTGAATGCCAAAAATACCGCCCCAGGACCCGACGGCTTACCTGGAAAAGCCTGGGTTCTGGCCTTGGAGGCTCTTGGGCCTCAACTAAGAGGGCTCCTTAGCGCATGCTTGGAGAGGGGCCAGTTCCCACTTTGCTGGAAGACGGGGAAACTGGTCCTCATTAAGAAGCCGAGGCGCCCAGCGGATTCACCGTCCGCTTACCGACCCATTGTGCTGCTTGATGAGGTGGGCAAACTCTTTGAAAGAGTTATTGCAGACCGCCTCATTGGGCAGCTGGTGCGGGTGGGGCCGGATCAGGCGGAGAGCCAGTTTGGCTTCCGCAGGGGGCGCTCTACGGTGGACGCCATCATGCGCGTACGAGCCCTCACGACAGGGGATGCAGTGGCCCGGGGGGGGGGTCGTCTTGGCGGTGTCTCTAGACATCGCCAATGCCTTCAACACCCTGCCCTGGAGTTGCATCAAGGAAGCACTCCGGTATCACCGGATGCCGCCCTACCTCTGTCGCGTGGTCGAGGCCTATTTGACGGACAGGGCCGTCATCTACGCCGGTCACCAGGGAGAGTGGAACCGGCGAGAGATGTCGTGCGGTGTCCCACAGGGGTCGGTCTTGGGGCCGCATCTGTGGGACATCGGGTACGACTGGGTGCTGCGCGCTGACCTCCCTAGAGGCATCAGCGTAGTTTGCTACGCTGACGACACGCTTGTCCTGGCGCAGGGGAGGTCGCACCAGGCGGCGGTGGAATTAGCGACACGCGGGGTTGCGACAGTCGTCGAGAGGATCCGGCAATTGGGACTCGAGGTGGCCTTGCACAAGTCTGAGGCCATGTGTTTTCATGGTCCTCGGAACGCGCCACCACCGGGTTCCCAAATAACGGTAGGAGGGGTTCACATCGGCGTCGGGTTGACGATGAAATACCTAGGACTCGTCCTCGACAGCCGGTGGAATTTCGTGGAACATTTCCGACGTTTGGCACCCAGACTGGAGCGGGCCTGGGCTGCCCTCAAGCGACTCCTGCCCAATCTAGGGGGTCCAAACGCCTCCTGCCGGAGGCTCTACGCGGGCGTCGTGCGGTCCATGGCCCTTTACGGCGCACCAGTGTGGGCGCGTTCCCTGAGGCGGCGACCAGCCCGCTCGTTGAACGCGTCCCAAAGGGTCATGGCCATCCGCCTGGTCCGGGGATACCGCACGGTCTCCGGTGAGGCGGCGAGCCTCCTTGCCGGATTGCCGCCATGGGATCTGGAGGCAAAAGTCCTCGCGCACATCTGGGAGTGGCGCGAGGAGGCGAAACGCCGGGGCATAACTTCGCTGCCACGAGAAATCGCGGCTCGGCGGATAGAGCTCCGGCAGGATCTCATGGCGACATGGAGAGAGCGACTGTCGCAACCCAGTGCTGGGCACGCCACAATTGCGGCGATAAGGCCCCTCTTTGAGGAGTGGCTTGAGAGGCGCCACGGCGTCCTCACCTTCCGCCTGACGCAGGTCCTCACCGGACACGGTTGTTTCGGGAGGTTCCTGTTCAGGATAAGGCGGGAGGTAACGCCCGGGTGTCACCATTGTGTGGATCGCCCGGAGGACACGGTGGAGCATACGGTGGAGGTCTGCCCCGCTTGGGCGGAGCACCGCCGTGTCCTCATGGAGGCGATCAGCGGTGGCGACCTCTCGCGTCCGGCCCTGGTTCAGGCTATTGTACGGAGCGAGAGGGCATGGGAAGCTGTCACCTCCTTCTGCGAAGCAGTAATGCTCGCAAAGGAGGAGGCAGAACGCGTGAGGGAGACGCAACGGAGACGCCCTCACGCCCCTAGCCACCGCAGGAGACGCCCTGGGCGTCGGAAATCGCAAGCCGATTCCCGGCCACCGTAGGCGCGGGCTTGCGGACGGCGAGTAATGGGTAGCTCGCCGTCTGATAAGGACCAGGCCCGAGTCGACGGCGCGTAGTGTTCCACGCGCGCCTCAAAGAGATGTCAGCACAACTGACGGGGTCCGCTAGGGCCGATGCCTGTCTGGGTCGCGGATAAATTTGAAAAAGAGTTACCGCAGCCCTGGCACAAGCAACTGAAGGAACACGGGTGGGTTTTAGTCAGTAAAAGTCTGACACGCCCTTCCGCTTCACCCAGAGCGGAAGGAGTCATTGATGATTTCCCACCCAAAAAAAAAAAAAAAAAAAAGGGCAGCTTTCTGGTAAGGTGGTGGACAGTGGTGACCCCACGGACCTGATCTCCTGGGAGTAGTCTTGTTCCTCATCTCTGGCTCGCTTTTATTGGGCGGTTGGAGTGAACACTGACGGGGAACAGAGCTCCCACTTCTCTCTTGCCTTAATTGGCTGGCTTGACTGGAGATTCACAAGATCAAACGTCCTAGGAGGAAGGAAGTTAACCCAGTAAGGTACTTCTGGGATTTTCCTGATAGCCGTGGTATACCTCTCCACTCCTCAAGCAATGTTGCCCCCTTGGCGCTACGTCACTCAAGTGCTAGCGACCGTTTATGGAAGCCCACATCATTCTATAGTTTTAGGCATTGATCCACTAAATGTCTCAAACCCAGAGTCCAATATATTTGTCTCCATATTTGACAATATTCCTGCGCCTGTTAGGGGTTGCAAACTTATTTCTCTCCATATTTAACAATATTCCTGCGCCTGTTAGAGGTTGCAAACCTATAATTTTAATATAAACTACATCTTGTCTACTCCTTAACGTGTCCTAGCAACCGTAGTAATAAAAGTCGGAAAATTATTATATTTTTCTGTTGCACTACAAATAAGTATTTTCTTTCTGCAACCGTATCCCATTCTCTAATATGGTAGCAGAGCGTGGTTGATTGTCCTGATTGTCCTTGGGTGCACTTACGTAGGGATGCAGACAGGGATAATCGTCGGCTGGTGTCACATATCATGATACATGTTTAAAATGGCATCTACGAGTTGGTTTCGGCCCCTGGCACGCCTTTCAAAGGACCGGAACCTCAGGATCACGAGATTGTTAAAAAAAAATCAATAAAAAAAATCAAATTCAAAATAGTTTATTTCAAATAAACCTTAAAGGTACTTTTGAATAGTCAAACAACAAAAAAATATGACTCTAGTTGCAAATTCGCAAACGTCAGTAGATCTCAATGGAGAAGAATTTGCAAGAAACTCCACGGACACTCTTTTCCATCAGTTTCAATTACAAGTTTTTGGTTACATCATTCTTGTTAAAAAAAAAAAAAACATATATGTGAGAACGATGCAAAAAGACGTGCACGTAAAAGCGTCTAGAGTAACAAACAATTTCAACATAAAAATGCAATGACAGGCCGAGGCAGCTAAGTTTTGACCAATCCCAACTGATGGCGCCCGTTCACGAACATGACGCATGGATCGGCACCACTCAGCTCAACCATTATGGAGGGAACCGAATGATCCAACACATGTGTCACCATCAGAGAGAAATTAGAGAGAGCATGACACACTCAAATGCCAGGGCACACAGAAGTCAACCAACGACACATAGGTAGATTTACAGTCGGAACATAGTACTCACACATGTGCTGTGCAGTTATATAATACTAAAAGAAATTGAGTTTATACAATACAAATATATTCATACAGTCTTCAGCAGCTCCAACAATACTGCAAAACTTTTCTGCCCATCACTAATTGTTTTTGCGCCCTAATGGCTGCGGAGCGGGACCAGCATTTAGCCAAGCATTTTTATCAGCGATGTAATCGCCCAACTTATAATATGCTTGCCTGCATAGTGTGCGTTTTATACAAGTTTTAAATTTCGTCTCATTCAGTTCTAGAATGTGGGGAGGTATTTTATTGTAACATTTTATACAGTACCCCATAAAAGATGATGCTACTTTAGCCAGCCTGAAACCTGGCTGGATTAATTGGTCCCTATTTCTAGTAACATAATTATGTCTGTCGCCGTTTTTGCTGAAAAGATGTAAATTTTTTCTAACGTACATGATGTTTTCATAAATATATTGACAAGGTACCGTCATGATGTTAATGTCCTTAAACAGTTCCCTTAGAGAATCGCGCCGGCGAAGATTGTATATCGCTCTGATAACTCGTTTTTGCAGAATAAAAATTGACTCAATGTCTGCAGCCCTTTTAAAGAAATTGTATTTATATATTTTCTAATATTCACTCAAAGTCATTGTAACACTTAATAGATACCGGTGTCTGTTGTAGGTAACAAGGTGTGTGTTTATTGTCCAAACATGATGGTACTATCTTGTCTGGTTGAGGAGTTGCTATGGCCACCTTCCAGCCAATACCATATATAAAAAAGTAGACTTAGTGCCAGCTATTTATATTTCAGTGCCGTCAATTTCCAGTTTTTACCTATTTTAAATGCCTTTAAATCTTAATAGCTAAAAGTGCATTCAAAATATAAAAACATACCAGAAAATGTAAGTATTAATGTAAAAATGCTTTCTAGTGCATAAAAAAGATAATTTGATTACGTACAAACTGAGCACAAAAAAAAAAAAAAATATGTTTTGGCTTATATCTTGAAAACCAAAGAGCATTAGCTAATCTTAAATAGGACTTTTTTGTGCACAATTTAATAAGGAGTAATCTTGCCCTAGTATAAATTGTAGCAATACCAAAACTATACATGTTCCTGTTAATATTTTTCACATTTCATTATGTTCGAAACTGCGTCGGTCTTTTAGTACTGTCGACACTGCAATGAGGTATTTCAAGTATTTTTCTCTCTAATTCCGTATTTTAAGTACCGAAAATGGTTAATATTGTGGTCAAAACATGAAAACATACGAAAAAACGTCTATTTGAATGTTAAACATCTCTATTGAGCATAAAAAACATAATTTGACTAGCCTAAATTACCATACGAACAGATTTAGTACAAAAAAAAGATTGGCTAATATTTCGATAACTAATGACAATAAGTGAATCTTATGTAGTAAAAACGTCAACAAGAACACATTGTTTAATTGTGCACAACGTTTTTGTGCACAATTAAACAAGGAATACATTTTCTCTGAACACAAATTGCAGGAAAATCAAAACTTTAGGAGAATTTAGCAAAAACTAATTTTGGGGCCTTTTGACGGTGTATAACCGTTAACCCCGTAATCTGTGACCCCGTCAAGGGGACAATAAGACGTCATAAAAATTATTTACCGTTGTCCCCCTAATGTATACGGGCACCGGGAACAACGGACAGTTAAGATTTCACGTATCGTTTTCCACTTATTTTTTTTATTTTTCTTTTATAAACGTGGGCAATTTAGTGCGCCAAACCTAAAACTAAAATAAAACAAATTTTGTAAATCAAATATGCGTCAAATCTGCACGCGAGACGATTCTTGAAAACAGCTTGTAGACATGGCTATGAAGCGAGAAGGGCCTGTAATTTTTAAGCTGGGCATTATCACCCTTCTTATAAAAGAGTACCACCACACCCCTGCACCAGCTAAATTTACGTTCCAGATTTTGGAACTGTGATATTGCTATCTCTTTAGATAAACCTAGTTTTTCATTGATGTCTGCTTTTAGGGGCAATTTTACTACATACCGGCCGTCTTCGCAACGTTTTGTAGTTGATGAATAAAAATCGACACATTCTTGATCTTCCAATGATAGGTTTTATTTTTCGCTTATATCCTCGATGTCCCAAAAATGCTGAATATCGTGGATATTATTCATGATCACGTTGCACTGTAGTTATGCTATTTGGCCACCACCGTATATGATCCATCCAAGCTGTGTTTCTTGCAACACTGGCTGCGATACACTCTCTCCTTTTATCAATCCTCCCATTAAAATCAAGCCATTGACTTGGGCGCTTAGTAATAAGTTCACTGGACGGCTAATGTTAAAATAAGGATCAGCGAATTTAAGATTTTCTATGTAGGAACACTTCGATGTGTCAATCGATTCAGATTTATACGGAATATCCTTAAGTATGTTGTTCATGACCAGTACGTCAGTTGTAAACGAAAAGTCGCTGTACGTTGAGAAACAGTTTAGTGTGACCACACCATAACAATTATGTTAGATTTCACCTTCTCCGCATATCAATCCATTGAATTTAGCTCTACGTAATCCTAATTTCTTTGCTGTACTTTTTTTTGTTATCGAAACTTGTGATCCAGGATCAATGAGAGCCCTTAATATGTGATACGATTCATTCAGCGTTACGGCCTTTATCAAGGCTGTAGCTAACAATACTACATTCGTCCCTAGATCATACTGAGACACATGCGCAGTCATTGCGACATTGTCTTTTGGATTTGGGTCAGTACAGCGTCATGTAACACGGAGTGGTGATTTCCGTCACATTTGCGACATCGCCTAGTGGAAGTGTATTGCTGACCATTATGATCATATAAACAATTTCGCCATAATTTCAATTTATCTACTGATTTCAATTTTGCTTCATTAGGCAATTGCAAAAACTTTACGCAATTAAACATGGCATGTTGTTGATCGCAAAATTGTCATTTTGTGGTAGACACGTGTGAGGTCTTTGAATATGGCTGTAGCTTATTGAATTTATTGGCATAGATAGGGTTGTGTCGTCTTGCCTTTTGGTTTTCAAGAACATCGCTATTTGTATGATTTGATTTCGGTGTTGCTTGATCTAGCTTCCTGCGAGAAGTTTCCAGGCTCGTAAACTTGATTTCTAAGTAGTCTAACAATTCTTGCATTACCGGTAGCTCCCTGGCTTTTTTAAGGGAATCTATATAATCTCCGTACGTTTCACTATCCAGCTTCTGCGCTAATAAATGCACAAGAAGGTGATCCCAGGTGCTGATATAGATTCCTAAGTTCCGTACGGCATGCCAGCTTTCTAGTGCTACGTCATGCAGTTTCTTAATATGACCTAGCGTTTGATGCTGCGTACTAGGTAGGCCTAGTAAAGTATTGATTAAATACGTAAATATTAGCTTTTTTATTATTATACCGATTGTTTAAGATTTCCCAACAGGTATGATAGTTATCGGAACTTATAGGAAGATGCTGAATAAGTTTTTCTGCTTCGCCCCTGACCTTTCTTTTTAGATATTGCATTTTTTTGCGCTTGCGACAAGGTAGGGTTGTTATGATAGCTTCGCTAAAGAGGTCCTTGAATGCCGTCCAATGTTGGTAGCCGTCTGAAAATACTGATATATACATCTTTGGTGTGGAGTGCTCTCTATGCGATACACTCCATAGCTTTTTGTTGATCATTTTCTTTAACAGAATATATGATCACTCATGTTGAGTATACACTTCTTCGTAATCCTCTTTCTCTCCACCTGTCTCGCTATCTATTTCCCAATGGAGGGAATCAATTTGCGACCAGCGCTCTTGAAGTATTCTCAAGGCGTTCTCCATCTCCCATTTTTCTGACATGGAGTCTAGGTCAATAAACCCTGATGATCTCTTGAATGCTTTGAAATTTTTTGTTTGCTTACGCAGCATGTCATCTAATTTGCTGGTAGAGTCTCTTTACTCCATTGTTCATAACATGCTGGCTTTTGCTGGCTACTTATAACTTGTTGGTTCTGCTTCTGCTAGTTCGGCGTCCTCTTGCTGCTCCTGTATTAGTTGAGTACCCCGAACGGATTTCATAGACGTTAGCTTGCTTGACAACTGTTGGCGTTGTTCATTGATGAGAGACTTGGCTGCTGTATAAAGTTTGCTAACCTGTTCATGCTCGGAATTTATAAAATATGAATGCTCTTTGTCCCCATGTTGACAGATAGCTAAATGATTGTTCTAAAAATCTGACCAATACCTCTCTAACAACTCTAGTCGCCTTTTAAAATAGTCGTTCGATTTCTTATCGACGCTGTCCTTTTTTATATTTATCGGTATTTTCTTGATCGACTCGCTAACTTCAAGTTGCTGGTAGTAAAGTTCCTCCATTATGCTGCTAGATTTTTATGACGATACAAAGGAAAGATCTTACTTGTACGAAACTGGCTTTCGACTGCCACTAGTTTGCTGTTGCACTCCCAAACGCTGCTGCTCTGTCATCCTGCTGTTGTATATGTACCAAGTGCTGCTGCTGCTTAAATACCGATGTGCTGCTTTTTTTTATTTGTTATAGGCTCGCGCTTGACCACTATCTCACCTGGTGGTAAGCAATGATGTGGTCGACGGTGGAGCACGCTTGCCTAGAAGTAACCTATTCACTCTTGACTTAAAGACCCCTAGATTGTAGCTATCGGGAAACACAGACGCTGGCAGGGAATTCCACTCCTAAGCTGTACGTATAATAAAAGTATTCTCAAAACGCTTGCTTGCTTGCTGCTCAAGATGCTGATTGCCCCGTCTTAGAGGCGCTGATGTCCCGCTACTTGGTATGCTTAAGGACGGTGAACTGCTGCTAATTTTGCAACGCCACCCAGTGCTGCTATGGTTTTGCTAAAACCCTTTGCTAACTTACTGCGGTTACGAAAGTATCTCCACAGTTCACACGTATTACTGCAATCCAATATGCTGATTCCTGGACGAGTTCACTCACAAGTTACTTAATAAAAAGTCACAAGTTAGTTACTCCCCAAAGAAAAACGAATACTAACACTCGCGAGGGCCCACCCGATGGCTCGAAGGACCAATGTGAAAGTTAGGAAGATGGCTAAATGATACTGCTGCTTATAAAGTCAAATTAAATATATTATCTGGGCCAAAGGTTTAGTAATACAAAGGAGTGACCGCTAATCGAGTACTGAAACCTCTACTAATATCAATTAGTGAAATGAGTTAAAAATGCACGAACAAGCATTAGTGCATTATTATTACTGTATGGTTTCACCGTACATATTTTATTGTTTTTAGTTGTCATGTTTTCTTTTTTTTAATATATTTTAGGTGCATGTTCTTTTAGAATTTATATTAATATTATTAATAATGATTAATGTAATTTAATGTTAAGTAATCTATCAAACACAATGTAAATTGTTCCTGATAATAAATAAATACAGGTAGGTATTGAAGTAGGGACCCCTTCTTTTCGCATAATGTTCTTTGTCCTAATATACTTCAGCATAACGATATTGGCACAATTTGTTTTCGCATAATAATACTTCGGCATAATTTTTTTAGGCATTCATTTTATGTTGGCATAATCATCTTAAAGACTAATTTGTTTTGGCATAAATTTGATTCGCATAACGTTAGTAGGCCTAATGACTATTAGCATAATAATATTTAGGCATACAATTAATATAAATAACAAATACAATTTTCATGCAAATGATTTATTGTACATAACATTATGTAACTTAAACGATTTTTATTGCAGTTACATAATGTTATGATATTTATAACTTTTATCTGAAGAATATATTAGATGTTTTGACAGTTTTTGTATAAAAAAATATGTCAATCAGTTAACTTCTATTATGCGAAATAAATATGGCGGTTATTCCTCAGATAGAAGTTAACTGATTGAAACAGTGGTCCTTAATTATGTATAATTATTTATTTTAGGTGTATATTTTTAGCAATTGCTTGTAAATATGCTAGTTTAGAAGTACCTATACTCATCTTTTTTACTAATAATTTTTTCAATTCTTTTGGTTTTGTCCGCGTATTTTTTATTTTTTTTTGGTATAAGTGATGTTCCGACATCTAGTTTATCTATTTCAATTGTTTGATGTTTTATTTCTTGAACGACCTTTTTTGCTAAAAAATAAAATCCAGGATGGTGTTTTCCCACAAAATGTGCAAATCTATTGTGCCATGCCTCTGCATGATTTTGTGTCCTAGGTCTATTTTCCTTTTCTAGTAGATACGTACTCCAGACTTTGGGTGGAAATGGTGGTGGTGAACTTGTAGTGCCCCATACATAATTCTGATCAAACCAATTTGCTATAGTTTCTGTAACAATTAAATAATATTGTTGGGTAAAAATTTAATATGATGTGCAACAAAAGTTAGTGACAGAACCGAATTGCTGCAAAACCGACTCTACGTAGTCTTGTTTGTCCTACCCCTAGAGTGTAATTTAAAATCGCGTAGGCGCGTAGGGGCGAGGCGGCCCACGGGCTGAGGAGCAGGCGGCTGCGAGCGAGGCGCCGCGGCTGAGGCTGGCCGGCGAAGCCGGCCAACAAGCCGAAGCTGCGGTGGTGAGCGAAAGCCGTCTGCGACGATTAGCACGCGTGGGGCCGCCGGAGGCTCGCAGCGCCGGAGCCGAGACAGAAACCCTGCCTGCTGCATGTTGCCTGCTCGCTTGAATGCTGCATGCTGCATGCTTGCTTGCATGCTGCATGCTTGCCTGCATGCTGCATGCTTGATTGCATGCTGCATGCTTGCTTGTTTGCTGCATGCTTGCTTGCATGCTTGCTTGCATGCTGTATGCTTGCTTGCATGCTGTATGCTTGCTTGCATGCTATATGTGTAAATAAATTTATGCTTTAGGATATTATGCTTAAAAAAGTTATGCTTTAGAACTTTATGTTTAATAAATTTATGCTTTAGAATATTATGCTTAATCATTATTATGGTTAGAGAAATTATGCTTAAAAAAATTATGCGTAAGCTGTTATGCGTAATTATATTATGCGAAAATGAAATTATGCCAAACAAAATTATGCTTAGATATATTAGGTCTTAAAATTTTATGCAAATGGATAGGGAACCATTGAAGTAATGTGCGTTAAACTCCTAAACTGTAAGAGTTTATAAAATATTATTGCTATATATTCCATTTCAAATTCTTTACTGTGAACTAAGTGTACAGAATTTTGAAGATGTTTACATAAGGTTGGTACTTAGAACTTAGTGGCCTGACAAGACATTACAATTTAAATGGTTTATATTCAATATTACAGTTACATACTGTGGTCTTCTGCTGTGCAGATCCTTTAGTCTATTTACGTTTTATAATACTATAGAAACCACACCTTTCATCTTTTGAAATTGTATCAACTCATGTGTTTCACTTTTATGTATTCTTTGATACTGTTAGCACCTGAAAATTATACTTTTAGTTATCTCTGATTGTTTTAAAATGCCTCAACTTAATTTATATTTGTAAAATCTTAGAATATTTTATACTCTTACATTTTCATCTTATCTAACGTCTGTCTGTCTATTTTATTATCTTAAGCCATAGACATAACAAACCATGGACTAGACCTTCCTTAAGCTAGTTGTACATTATAATAACAGGTTTTTATGGCCGCCTGCAGGCACTTCAGTGTTAATAGTTGCTGGTCTGCGGAGGGGAAGGTAATCGTCATGATGCCAGACAAGTCTCGCCGGAAGTTAGTATCCATGGGTGAGCTTTGTGCTTTAATCGCGCTATTCCCTATTGCAGCCACTGTTGGTGCATCTGTGGACCCTGGACCTGCTACAGCAACTGCATTGCCTAAAACCGCAACCCCTAGAGCGAAGGTTGTGAGGAAGACCCGTCGCTGAGTCTGCGGTTTCAGGCTATTCTCATTGTTAATTGGAAAGAAAATAAAAGTTTGAATATTTCGGCAAATAAAACTGAAATTTGCTTATTCACTGAGGCAGAAAATATAAAGTGACAGACATTAAAGTAGTGGGTATCTGCTTGGAGTTAGTTAAAAATTACAAATATAAATGAACTACATGCAAAAACATGTTTTTTTTATTTAAGATTTTGTGCGGACATACTTGGGGAGTACACCCAAAACAATTATGTATTTATAAACTCTTTTGCAAAAAAAAACGGGCGCTTTAGAATTTTTTCTCTACTTCAATGAAGAAGATCAAGAAAGAGGTTTTATTAATTTGACAATGTATTGGAATGTTATTTGAAGCATCTTGGCATGATTCTTTACGTTCCAAATTTAAATTTTGTAATTAACAAAAGAAAAATATTGATTATTGTGGATAATTCTAAAATTGCTTTAATAATGGCGCGAATTGCTGAAACGATTTTTTTATTGATTACTAAAATTTGGATTTTTTCTGCAAATTAAACAATTTAATCTTTCTTTTTACATTAAAACCACTTTTTGATATGTGTAATAAAGCGACTAGGGCCGGTAAAATTATAGACCTACTTGAAGAAGGTCATTCGCAAACTTACGTGTCTCAGCGGCTAAATGTGAGTCGTTTAACTGTCCAGAAGACTTGGCAACGGTATCAATAGACAGGCTTGGTCAAAAGAAGACCCGATTCGGAAAGAAAATGATGCACAGAACCAAGAGATGACAGCTTTTTGGTGAGTCAGGTGTTGTGGAATCTTAAGGCGTCAAGTGTGGACCTGAAGAAGAGCCTTGAAGAAGTAAAAAGAGTAAAAGTTAGCTTATGGACGGTCAGGAGGAGGCTTTTTGATGCCAATATCAGGCGTTACCGCCCGGCTCGGGGCCCTAAATTACTCCGTAGGACGGTGCCCACGGAGTAA
Source organism: Orthosia gracilis (assembly GCA_947562075.1). Lineage (NCBI taxonomy): Eukaryota > Metazoa > Arthropoda > Insecta > Lepidoptera > Noctuidae > Orthosia > Orthosia gracilis. Next base: position 3,042,078 of record OX387269.1, read on the forward strand.
TTTTAAAGTTGCTCGAGTTCAGTTTGCTCGAAACTGTGATTCATGGACTCTGGAGGACTGAGAGTGGGAACGTATTCCTCAAAACGTTTATAAAAACATCGTGGAAAGCATGCATGCCCAGAAGGATTCAAGCTGTGATTTTGGCAAGAGGAGGTCACACTCGTTATTAGGTTTTTACGTTTGTAACTTTATTTGATTTAAAAAAGTTAAAAATCTTCTTGTCTTTATTGCCGATCACTTCTTATTGTTTGGCCGTGTTCATCGGTTTTAAAGAATTCATCGAACAATTTAAAAAAATTGCCAGAATTCACTTCATGCGTATTAATTTACACGATTGTAAGTATACAGACTACGTCAAACAATTTCATTTCGTTTAATTAACCCAAATCGACCTTAGAATGAACCAACCGTTTTTTTGCAAAAGAGTGTACATAGCTTTGATTCGTAATAACATAGACTATGCATGTTATTTATACGACAATAGTGCCGAAAGCCAAACTTCAAAGTTAAACTTGCTCCAAAACTAAGCTTTGAGAATTATTAGAGGATTTATAAAAACGATTTCTATACAGTTATTGAGTTTGAGATCTGCATTCCACCATTGTCTTTATAAAAGCTTGCTCTTTTTCGAATAATCCAACCATCGCTGCATCGCTTTGTTAGAAGAATATACAGAGATTAAACACGAGAATGTCTGCCCCTCCCTCTTTAGTTATGTATAATTTAGATATTTGGACTTCTAAAATAGAAATAAGTGAGGTGATTGTAATTTAATGTTATCTAGTGTTCTAGATGAACTTAATCTACATATATCTATACTTATATTACAAAGAGGAAAGATTTATATTTTTGTGTGTAACGAATAAACTTAAAAACTACTGGACCGATTTCAAAAATTCTTTCACTGTTGGGAAGGTACACTATCCCCGGGTGACATAGGCTTTTATCCCAGCACTCCCACGGAAACGGGAACTACGCGGGTGATACCGCGAGGCGTCCGCTAGTATAAAATATGCAGGATGGCAAAAAATGTTTACGGATGCATCTAAGGCAAAGGATTACATTGGTGCCGTATAAGTTAATAATAATTTAAGAGTTAAAGCAGGTTATAAATTTGATTCTGATGTTAACATTGTGTGCAATTACCTATTTGCTATCTTTATATCCTATTTTAAAATTAATTTAAATTGTATAATTTTTGTTATGTTTCAGACAGCAAAAGGGCTTTAGAACACATAGCTCACGTTATTTATAAGTTTATTGTTAATAGTGTAAATAAATTTATTTAAATAGGTTAACAATTAGATGCGGCTGATTTATGTAAGCTCCATCTAATCATTTACCTAATTATATGAAACCAATAACAGGTAATCCAGTTATTGTTTTCAAATCCCTAATGAAAGAGAAAAAGAAGCTGTATATTTTTGATATCGCTCATCCATTTTTCGCTATTCAATGGCCACATTGATATTTTTGATCGTGTAAAATGTCGTGGAGTTTGAAGTGAATACCAAAGAAACGATGTATGCACTGTTTGAGAGATGATAGGACTAGAAAGACTGACTACTGAATGATGACTAATGACGGTCAAAATAAATTATGTTGGCATTTCTACTTACCAGGTACATCAGCTTCTGGCAGTGTTTCATTCAAGAGAAGACACTGTGCTGCCGCAAAGTACTGCACAGCTGCTGCAAAGCTCTGGCTTGAACCCAAAGTTGAAGACATGCATGTTTCTGCGCTGAAAGTATGAACAAAACAACACTTTAAATAACAGTTCACCTATGTCCAACGCCCAACCACATTTAAAAATCTGTTTTACATTAAATTACAACCGACTTCCAAAAAAACAATATAAAGTGAAAAATTATTTCAATTACTTAAGTCGGTGTTCTTGCTTTTGTTTCTTCCTTTTGTTTCTTCATTTGATAGGACGTAAAAGTAGGTCTAAAATTTAAAAAAAAAATCTAAAAAGAAAAAATCTTCTGGAAGCTTTTTTATTTAATTTACAGATGCAATCGATTGCAATGCAACCAAGAATTAAAACTAAAATAAAAAAACAAAACTTACCTCGATGACATGGTTAATAGGTGTCAACCTTTTAATTGCGTGCTAAATTTTCAGCCGTTTATATAGATAGCCAGAAGTCACTACCTATTCAGTTTCATTTACATTAATTTGCATTTCGACAGTCATCCTTGCGTTTCGTTTTTATTCGCACCCATAGGGTGGATCATATCACGAAATCTATCGATGGTGGCATGAATGATTTTTTTTTAATATATTTATTAAACAGCCGCCATTTCGCTAGTTTTGATTAAGTTCTTGCACAAATCCAATCTCCGGATTGCTACTGATAATCTTACCATGACGGCAATACAAGCAGTATGCATACGATATTGTATTTTTTTCTTTGAAAAAGTATTCATGTTGTGTTCGATGAAAACCTTAACCTGATTGATGTTCTGTGTAAGAACTTATTAAGACGGAATGCGATCCCATCATACAACGGGCAAAGATCTTTCTGCGAAACTGCTAAATATTTTCATTAATTTACGGAATACCAAAGTATGGTACACAAAAAAAAGATCTTTAACAAAATATATCAATTGGTACACCATACATTGGCGTCAAATGCACACTTTATTACAGGTAACCACAACTTTACATTATTGAGTATACGTATTGATTTAGTGCATAAGAAAGAGAAATATAAAAGTAGGTTCTTACGCCCAGAAAATTTTCTACTAACCGGCTGCATTAGCTTCTGGCAGTATAGGATGCGAGAGAAGACACTGCGTCGCTGAAAAGTACTGCACAAAAATTGATGAAGATATTGTTATATACAACAAAAACATTCAGCTCTTTCTTTGAAGTCGTTTAATAATAATCTATACCAATATTATAAAGAGGAAGGGGTTTTTTGTTTGTTTGTACCGAATAGGCTCCGAAAATACTAAACCGATTTTAAAAATTCTTTCACCTATGATACGCTACATTATTCCCGAGTAACAAAGGCTATAATTTATTTAAAAAAAATAGAGATTCTTATGAAAATTGCCATAATGTAAGCCAAAGTAGAAAAACTTTTGCCTATAAAATTCATTATTTGGCGTGCGCTGAGAAAACTATTGATGATACATAAAAATTATGTACTACAAGATTAAAGTAATCATTATTACCAACAAAGAAGTCTCAAAGAGAATATATATCACTATCATAGATATGTCACAATAGCAGCTTTTGTGTTCTAAAATTTAATTAGATCGCCGCGGTAGATACAAAAGTTGGTTACATTCGTATAGGTAGTTAGATAGGGTTAGGGATAGGGATAGGGTTGTCGTGGTGGCCCAGTGGCTAAGACCTCGCCTCTCGTGCTTGAGGTCGTGAGTTCAAATCCGGGCAAGTACCAATGTGACTTTTTCAAATTCATATGTACTTTCTAAGTTTATCATCACAGGCAACGGTGAAGGAAAACATCTTGAGGAAACCTGGACTTATATACTTAATGTAAATCTGAAATAGCCAAGTCAGAGGCCTGTGGGGTTCCCAGAGGCGGCTAATTAACTCTGACACCAGAGGTGGTCACATCCTCACAAGAAAAGAAGAAGAGTTAGATAGGATAGGGTAGACAGGGTAGGGTAGGTGCCAGGTGGGTAGGTAGGTAGATAGGTAGGTAGGGTAGGTGGGTAGGTAGATAAAAAATAAATAAAATAAGCCTTTATTGCTGTTAGATTTCAACTTATTTGATCAAACATTACTTAAAATTATAACGATACAGGTAAGAAACTGTAAATTAAATTAAACTAAAACATATTCTCGGATTCTCGGATTATATATTCAGTATAGGATATGTATGTAGGGTACGATAGGATAGGGTATGTAGGTATAGGTAAGGTAGAGTGGGTTGATTGATCGGTAGGGCAGCTGAGAAGGTTGGTAGGTAGGAAAGGTAGGTGGGTACGTAGGAGCGTAGGTAGATAGATAGCCAGTTGACGGGAGCAAAGCCGCGGGAGTCAGCTAGTCTATACATATAATAAATCTGTAGAAAAGTCATTTTTGTACATTGAAGAAATTGAAACAAAAAATAGCCAGCGTGTGAAAAGATAAGTAACAGAACCCATTTCCATCATTTTTGAAATTTTTGTCTGTTTGTCTGTTTGTCTGTTTGTCTGTTTGTTTGTGCGCACATCACGTAAAATCTACGAATTCAATGCTGACAATGTTTATATACAAAAATTATACGCAACTTGAGGTTTAACTTAGTTTTTGTTTCATCGAAATCGGTTCACTCTATCAAAAGATATGATTAATTTAGTGAGTTCAAGAAGTAAAATATTACGTTACGCAATTAAGTATAGTACTTGCAACGACATCTTAAGACTAAAAATAGAACTAATGTTGATAGTTGAAATCTAAATCCGATAGATGGCGTTGTGCAAATGACGTCATTTTCTGAATCGCGGTGTTAAGATTTTCCGCGCGAGGATGACGTCCACCGTGTTTACTAGGCAAATTGGGTTTCGTTAGGTGTCTTAAAAGTTCTTGCGTGTGTCGTAAAAGTTCTTTGGTTGCTTGGTTTATCGATTTTCTAAATTGGTCGAAAAAAAAGTATTTGCTTATCTTATTGGTTTCGTTTGGTCAACTTTGGTCATTGGTTTGAAGTACGAAGTTAAGATTGTATTTGATTTACTTCGTAGTTTGAATCCAATAGTGCCAATCGTTATACAGTAAGTTAGTGTTGCCAATTCGTTGAGTCACGACCACGAACAGACGATACGTTGTCACACTAGACTGTTCGACGCACCGTTCTTTTAAGTTTGTAGGCTATTCAGTCATAAGTGTTGTTAGTTTTGTTTATTGCTTTAATTTTCCTTGAAAATGCCTCAAAGAAAAAAAACTAACCTTTCGCTGCGTAGCCGAAATGCGAAAAGGATGAGACTTTGTAGGTCTCAGGAATCGGAAGAAGATCGTGAAGCACGGTTATCTGCTAACCGAGAGCACATCGCTCTTTCACGTGAATCGGAAACGTTCACCGAAAGGGAGTCACGTTTAAGTTCACAAAGAACACGGACCGCGACTTTGCGGTCTCAAGAGAGTATCCAGGAACGCGAAGACCGGCTGTCTGCTGATCGGGAGCGCCACTCTCTCTCACGTGAGTCAGAGACATTCACAGAAAGGGAGTCGCGCTTAAGTTCGCAAAGAACTCGGACCGCGACTTTGCGTTCTCAAGAGAATATCCAGGAACGCGAAGTTCGGCTGTCTGCTGATCGGGAGCGCCACTCTCTCTCACGTGAGTCAGAGACATTCACAGAAAGGGAGTCGCGCTTAAGTTCGCAAAGAACTCGGACCGCGACTTTGCGTTCTCAAGAGAATATCCAGGAACGCGAAGTTCGGCTGTCTGCTGATCGGGAGCGCCAGTCTCTCTCACGCGAGTCAGAGACTTTCACAGAAAGGGAGTCGCGCTTAAGTTCGCAAAGAACTCGGACCGCGACTTTGCGTTCTCAAGAGAGTATCGAGGAACGCCAAGCACGTCTGTCATCTGACCGAGAGCGACACGCTCTCTCGCGCGAGTCTGAATCTCTCTCCCAAAGAGAAGAACGATTAGAAATAGCTAGACATAACTATGTAGGTGTACAAAGAAACAATGAAAGTTATCTTGCATCTGAAAGGGAAAGAATAGATGAACTAAGACGAGCAGAAACAGCAGAACAACGTCAATCTCGCCTAGAAATAGAACGAGCTCGATACCATATGAATAGAGAAACAAATAGCGGAGCTGATGAGTCCATGGAAAATGACGATGCAAATATTTTATTACCTTGGGACAATAGGGAAAAATCAGGGTTCACATATTCGTCTAGAATTAATTATGCTGGCTTTACTTTCGTGGGTGACATGAGAGAAATTTGTAATTTTTGTCATGCTTTGAAATGGAGGAAAGAGACAGATGGAATGTGCTGCTCAAATGGAAAAATTGTTCTTCCAAATTTCCAAGATCCACCACACTTACTTATAAGTCTCCTGAATGGCGATCATCCCCAGTCGAACCGTTTTTTGGATAATATTCGTTTATATAACAGTGCTTTCCAAATGACTTCCTTTGGGGCAAAACAAATAACGGAAGGACCGTTCATGCCAACCTTCAAAGTACAAGGTCAAGTTTATCACCTTATTGGATCTTTGCTGCCAGAAAATGAACCCAAATTTCTCCAAATTTATTTTGTATCCGATTACACGCAACAGCTCAATGTTAGAAATCACAATTTTCCCCAGCTCAATGCTGAGCTTTTGGGTCAACTTCAAGAATTGCTGCATCGCGTTAACCAGTACGTTCGTGAATTCAAAGCTGCATTGGAGTCAATTCCACAAGGCAGCAATGATTTCAAAATTGTTATAAGTGCCGATAGACGTCCTGTGGGTGAACACCGTGGAAGACACAATGCACCCGTCGCAGATGAAGTTGCAGTTGTTTTAGTCGACCAGGAGTGTGAGAGACGTGATATCGTGTTGCGTACACGCGACGATCGCCTTCAACGCATTTTGGAAACCCACCGAGCTTACGACGCCCTGCAATATCCACTAATCTATTGTCATGGTGAAGATGGGTACAATTTTGGGCTGTACCAAGTGAACCCTACTACGAGAGTCACTAATTATCAAAAAAAATATCTGCTCAACAATACTATTCCTACCTTTTACAAATAAGGCAAAACAGTTTCGTATATTTGCAACGATTTCGTGGTTTGTTCAGCCAATTTATTGTGGACATGTACGCAAAAATAGAAACTGAACGTTTAGTGTATATTCGCACTAACCAGCGACGGTTACGCGCTGAAGAATACGTGCACTTGCGGGACGCCATGCAATCAGATAATAACGTCGAAAACTTGGGTCGATTGGTTATTTTGCCATCCAGTTTCACAGGCGGTCCGCGGTATATGCACGAACGAACGCAAGATGCTTTTTGTTACGTCCGTAAATACGGCCGGCCGGACCTTTTTATAACATTTACAACAAATCCAAAGTGGACGGAGATTTGCCAGGCACTTCTCACAGGACAGGCGTCATACGACAGACATGACATTATTGCTAGGATTTTTCATTTAAAACTCAAAGTCTTGATTAATCTACTTACAAAGGAGAAAGTTTTCGGTTCAACTCTTTGTTTTATGTATAGCGTCGAGTGGCAAAAGCGTGGTTTACCCCACGCGCACATTCTTCTGTGGCTGGAAGAAAAAATTCGTCCCGATGCTATAGACAGTGTCATAAGTGCAGAATTTCCGGACTATAATGCAGATCCGATTTTGCATGACATAGTAAAAACACATATGGTTCACGGGCCATGTGGCCTCTTAAACAGGGAATCACCGTGCATGAAAGATGGTCAATGCTCAAAAAAATACCCCAGAGCACTGAAAGAACTAACTATGGCTGGGGAAAATGGGTATCCGCAATACCGGCGAAGATCACCGTCACAAGGTGGTTTCACAGCTACTGTCAGATTCCGTGGACAAGAAATAATTCTAAATAATAGTTGGGTGGTACCGTATTCTCCAGTTTTGTCAAACGCTTTTCAAGCACACATTAATGTTGAAATTTGTAATAGCGTCGAATCTATAAAATATATATGTAAATATGTTAATAAAGGTAGTGATCAAGCCATGATAGCACTAAGAAATAACAACCAATTTGATGAAGTGACAAGGTATCAATCTGGCCGATACATAAGCTCTTCGGAGGCAGTTTGGCGCATTTTGAGTTTCCCTATTCATGAAAGGTATCCGCCAGTCATCCATCTTGACGTGCACCTGGAAGGCGGGCAGCGAGTTTACTTTCAGCCAGAAAATGTGGCAGAAAGAATGAACAACCCAAGACAAACCACCTTGCTCGCATTCTTTCGCCTTTGCGAAAGAGACAATTTCGCTAAGTCTCTGTTGTACAATGAAGTGCCACATTATTATACTTATAACAAGCAGCAAGGTGTTTTTAATCGCAGGAGACGTGGAACTGCTGTAGAAGGCGAGTCCGGCATTTTTAAAGAACACGTGATTGGAAGAGTATACACGGTGCACCCAAATAATGCAGAGTGTTATTATTTACGCCTTCTTCTTCACACAGTGCGAGGACCTACTTCTTTTGCTGAGCTCCGCAAAGTGGACGATATAGAATATCCCACATTTCAAGCTGCTTGCCGCGCACGGCATTTATTAGATGGCGATCAGCATTGGGATGATGCTTTAGCCGAAGCATGCGTCAGTGATAGTCCACATCGTTTGCGCCATTTATTTGCCATTTTGTTGACATTTTGTGGCCTATCGGACGCTGGGCAGTTGTGGCAAAAATATAAAGACGCGTTTGCCGAAGATTTTTTGAGACAGCAAAATATAAATAGTGAAACTTCTGACCAAGTACGTGAAAGCTGCCATAATAGGGCTTTGCTGGCTATACAAGATATAGTTACAAGTATAGGAGGGAACCCCCTCAGTCAATACGGCTTGCCGACACCGACAGTTGGTGGGGAACGAATTAATAGGGAGTATACATCTGAAATAAATTACAACCCCGAAGAGTTAGCAGAAATATTGCGAAATGGCTGTTCAAATTTGACGTCAGAACAACGTCAAATCTTTGATAGAGTATGCTGTAGTGTAGAACATTCATTAGGAGAAATGCTGTTTTTAGATGCACCTGGTGGAACAGGTAAAACTTTCCTCACTAAAGTTATCTTGGCTCAAATAAGGAGCCAAAACAAAATTGCCCTTGCCGTCGCTTCCTCAGGAATAGCTGCCACTTTATTACCAGGAGGAAAAACTGCACATACAACATTTAAAATACCAATCGACTTGGACCGCACAGAAAACCCTGTTTGCAACGTGTCTCGCAATAGTGATAAAGCAAGGGTTTTACGCGATTGCGCCCTTATCGTTTGGGACGAGTGTACGATGGCAAATCGTAAAGCTGTGGAAGCTGTAGATAGAACGTTGCGAGATATAAGACAAAATGACCGACCGATGGGAGGCTTAACGGTGCTATTCTGTGGAGACTTCAGGCAGACACTCCCTATAATACCCAGAGGAACGAGGGCCGATGAAATAGGTGCCTGTTTAAAGAGCTCTATTTTATGGCGTAGTGTCATATTAACTAATTTGAGCTTTAATATGCGAGCATATTTGGGAGGTGACGCAAACGCGCAGGTTTTCTCAAATTTACTACTTCAAATTGGTAACGGCACATACCCGACTCAAGAAGGAGGTAAAGTAACTTTAGTCGAAAGCCTGTGTTCTTCTGTTGCCTCACAGCAGGAACTCATTTCCTCTGTATACGGAGATCCATCAGAGATCTCGAACCATGACGCTGCTTGGCTATGCCAACGAGCTATTTTGGCACCTCGCAACGACCAAGCAGCAGCAATAAATTCTCAAATATTGGTACATGTTTCTGGAGAAAGTAGGGAATATTTATCTATTAACACGGTTTTAGAAGAAGGAGATGCCACCCACTATCCAGTAGAGTTTTTAGACTCTCTAAATACACCAGGTCTTCCAGCACACAAAATTTATTTAAAAGTCGGAGTACCAATCATTCTACTCAGAAATTTAAGCCCACCAAAACTATGCAATGGAACTCGGTTGAGAGTAACAAATCTCCAACGAAATGTCATCGAAGCCGAAATCTTAACAGGTTGCGGCTCCGGTGATGTTGTTTTCATTCCCAGGATACCCATTATCCCCAATAATTTTCCGTTTACTTTCAAACGTGTGCAATTTCCTGTAAGCCTCTGTTACGCTATGACTATTAATAAAGCCCAAGGCCAGACGTTATCCGTTGCGGGTGTAGACCTTACTTTTGATTGTTTTTCACACGGCCAACTCTATGTTTCTCTATCACGTGTTAGCAACCCAAACAACCTTTTTGTATATGCTCCGGGTAATTCCACCGCTAACATAGTATATAGAGAAGCATTAACGTAATCAACTATACCAAAGTCAGGACTCTTATCTAAATCATCAAAAAGGTGATATACTCTTATCTAAACGACGTTGTTTTGCTCTCGACAACCACGCGAACGAAGTCGCGGGCACAGCTAGTACCTAATAAAATGAGAACAACGAAAGAAAACAAAAGCAATCGATTTAAAATTAAAACTAAAAATTAAGGGAGTGGTTATTGAAATGGGCCAAGAGTTCGGTTGGTATGTTTTTAAGAAGCCTTTAAATAAGCAAACGATTGTAATGTAAATATGTTATATTGAAATCTTACCTCGATGACATTGCTAACAGTTGCCTATCAATTAATTAAATGATGAAGATTCTCTACATTATATATTTAGTTACTCGTACTACCAATCTAGATTTTACCAATTTTAGGTTTCATCGACACTTGAAAAGGTCGTATTAACGCGTAGGTAATGTATAGACGCGGGCATGATTTTTTTAGTGGCCAGCAAGGATACAAAAGGAAACTTATGGGACGAGCTTAATAGTAGGTTCGCGCTAGGACTCATACTGAAGACACCCGCGAAAAACTCAAAAAGCATGTCGAAGAGGAATACGATGGTATCGCACGGAAAGTCGTCGTAACGAAAATAAACTTTAATAACGGTATGGGAGGCCAACCAAGTGCTTAAAACAAGTTTGTTTCTGTTTTTGAGCAACAAACAAAAAAATATTGTTTTAAATCGGCGATTAAAAACTTGCACTAAATAAACCAGCTTACATTTTCGTCTGTCTTAATGGCAAACAAATTGCTGGTACCATATCAAAGAGAGATACCAAAATATTGACTACTCAGCACAGACAAAATCGATTAAAAAGGTTACAGATGAGCTGACTTTTTAACAAATAACTTATCTATTCAATCATCATCAGTGGCTCTAGACAAACGTCATTCTAAAAGTGGTGGCGACAGTCGAAATGCCGAGGAAAAGGTATTGGTCACGTGACTTTTCGATAGCGCTTGACAATAGTTTTTGAAACATTTGCAATCGTTACTATAATTCAAATAATTAAATAATAAAAAAGACTGAAAGGGATTACGCATCCTTTATAATAGGGGTTCCCGAAAGCAAGTACGAAAAGTTGTGTCAACCGGAAAGCTGGGCAGTTAACATTGAGTTCGCGGAATGGGTGTGGTTTCGTAGAACAAGCAAACCCAGAACCCCCATATAGCGCCGTAGAGATACTTTACCAAAATGTGCGAGGGTTGCGAACAAAGTTGGAGGAATGTTACACAAATATTTCAACCGGAGGTGCGGACTTATTTGCCATAACCGAAACTGGCTGCAACGAGTCCATACATGACGCGGAAATAATTCCACCAGGATACACGATTCTACGGTGTGACCGGGCGTAAACAAGGTGGCGCGTTTCTCGTGGCCACACCGCGTTTTGAGTTGCGGCGAGTATCACTGCCTGATGTGAACATTGACAAGCAGGTATTTGAACTGGTGTGTGCTACCGTGTACCTACATAACCGATTTATGTTTTTATTTTGTGTTGTTTACATTCCGCCTACTAGTAGTGATAATGAATACATGGTATTATTTCGCATAATTGAACAATTTTGTAGTAAGTACAAGGATATAGTGGTTGTAGGTGACTTTAACTTGTATTCTTGTTCTGTAGCCATAAGTAATTATTATGAATATTTTTATACTTTTTGTGGATTCACTCAGAGTAACACAGTGGGAAATTGTAGTGGTCGTCATTTGGATTTGGTGTTGAGTACATTGACGGAGGGAGGGCGTGTGAGTGTGCGCGCGTCGGAGGCGCCGCTCGTGCCTGTGGATGCGTATCATCCACCGCTCGAGATCTCGGTCAGCACAAGCTCGCGTCGGCGTCGGCCTGGCTCGACGGGCCCGGCTACACCCGGCTCGGCGGGCTCGGCTGCACCCTTCGTAGACCCAGGTGCGCCCAGAGGTTGGAACTTTAACAAAGCCGACTTTTTGACAATGTATTCATTAATTGCAGCTATAGATTGGACTCCTTTGTATGAGTTGGACTCGGAAACAGGTTTGGATTATTTTTATAGTGTTATTAATTCTGTTATAGATGACTGCGTCCCAAAAAAAAAGCGAAGTAGCGTAAACTCGGGGTACATTTATCCTGAGTGGTACACTAGTGAAATAATTCGCGACATAAAATGGAAGGCTCGTCTACACAAACGCTACAAGGCAAGCGGGTCGAGGGTCGATTACGAGGCTTTTGCTAGGTGTAGAACTAACATTAAAAAGATAATAGTAGTCGCACAGGAACAATATCGTGGCCGTGTTCAGAGTCAAATGATGAGTGATCCTAAATCTTTCTGGAATTTTGCAAAATCCAGGAGAGGCAGGAGAAGTCCGCAGGATATTTTGAAGGATGGTGAGGTATTGTCAGGTCAACGGTGTGCGGAGGAGTTTGCGAAGTATTTTTACTCGGTCTATAGGGCGGAGCCACCTGTGTTGGATGTAGACGCGGCTATAGAGAAAGCAGGAAGTGGGAATGGAGCGGCACGAGTGCACTTAGACCAATTGCAGTTAGTGGACGTATGTCGCGCGCTTCGAGACCTGAAGCCAAAACGTTCTACAGGGCCTGACGGCATTCCGCCTTACATCTTTAAGGATTGTCGATCAGTGCTAGCTAAGCCGCTTCTACACATCTATACATATAATAAATCTGTAGAAAAGTCATTTTTGTACATTGAAGAAATTGAAACAAAAAATAGCCAGCGTGTGAAAAGATAAGTAACAGAACCCATTTCCATCATTTTTGAAATTTTTGTCTGTTTGTCTGTTTGTCTGTTTGTCTGTTTGTTTGTGCGCACATCACGTAAAATCTACGAATTCAATGCTGACAATGTTTATATACAAAAATTATACGCAACTTGAGGTTTAACTTAGTTTTTGTTTCATCGAAATCGGTTCACTCTATCAAAAGATATGATTAATTTAGTGAGTTCAAGAAGTAAAATATTACGTTACGCAATTAAGTATAGTACTTGCAACGACATCTTAAGACTAAAAATAGAACTAATGTTGATAGTTGAAATCTAAATCCGATAGATGGCGTTGTGCAAATGACGTCATTTTCTGAATCGCGGTGTTAAGATTTTCCGCGCGAGGATGACGTCCACCGTGTTTACTAGGCAAATTGGGTTTCGTTAGGTGTCTTAAAAGTTCTTGCGTGTGTCGTAAAAGTTCTTTGGTTGCTTGGTTTATCGATTTTCTAAATTGGTCGAAAAAAAAGTATTTGCTTATCTTATTGGTTTCGTTTGGTCAACTTTGGTCATTGGTTTGAAGTACGAAGTTAAGATTGTATTTGATTTACTTCGTAGTTTGAATCCAATAGTGCCAATCGTTATACAGTAAGTTAGTGTTGCCAATTCGTTGAGTCACGACCACGAACAGACGATACGTTGTCACACTAGACTGTTCGACGCACCGTTCTTTTAAGTTTGTAGGCTATTCAGTCATAAGTGTTGTTAGTTTTGTTTATTGCTTTAATTTTCCTTGAAAATGCCTCAAAGAAAAAAAACTAACCTTTCGCTGCGTAGCCGAAATGCGAAAAGGATGAGACTTTGTAGGTCTCAGGAATCGGAAGAAGATCGTGAAGCACGGTTATCTGCTAACCGAGAGCACATCGCTCTTTCACGTGAATCGGAAACGTTCACCGAAAGGGAGTCACGTTTAAGTTCACAAAGAACACGGACCGCGACTTTGCGGTCTCAAGAGAGTATCCAGGAACGCGAAGACCGGCTGTCTGCTGATCGGGAGCGCCACTCTCTCTCACGTGAGTCAGAGACATTCACAGAAAGGGAGTCGCGCTTAAGTTCGCAAAGAACTCGGACCGCGACTTTGCGTTCTCAAGAGAATATCCAGGAACGCGAAGTTCGGCTGTCTGCTGATCGGGAGCGCCACTCTCTCTCACGTGAGTCAGAGACATTCACAGAAAGGGAGTCGCGCTTAAGTTCGCAAAGAACTCGGACCGCGACTTTGCGTTCTCAAGAGAATATCCAGGAACGCGAAGTTCGGCTGTCTGCTGATCGGGAGCGCCAGTCTCTCTCACGCGAGTCAGAGACTTTCACAGAAAGGGAGTCGCGCTTAAGTTCGCAAAGAACTCGGACCGCGACTTTGCGTTCTCAAGAGAGTATCGAGGAACGCCAAGCACGTCTGTCATCTGACCGAGAGCGACACGCTCTCTCGCGCGAGTCTGAATCTCTCTCCCAAAGAGAAGAACGATTAGAAATAGCTAGACATAACTATGTAGGTGTACAAAGAAACAATGAAAGTTATCTTGCATCTGAAAGGGAAAGAATAGATGAACTAAGACGAGCAGAAACAGCAGAACAACGTCAATCTCGCCTAGAAATAGAACGAGCTCGATACCATATGAATAGAGAAACAAATAGCGGAGCTGATGAGTCCATGGAAAATGACGATGCAAATATTTTATTACCTTGGGACAATAGGGAAAAATCAGGGTTCACATATTCGTCTAGAATTAATTATGCTGGCTTTACTTTCGTGGGTGACATGAGAGAAATTTGTAATTTTTGTCATGCTTTGAAATGGAGGAAAGAGACAGATGGAATGTGCTGCTCAAATGGAAAAATTGTTCTTCCAAATTTCCAAGATCCACCACACTTACTTATAAGTCTCCTGAATGGCGATCATCCCCAGTCGAACCGTTTTTTGGATAATATTCGTTTATATAACAGTGCTTTCCAAATGACTTCCTTTGGGGCAAAACAAATAACGGAAGGACCGTTCATGCCAACCTTCAAAGTACAAGGTCAAGTTTATCACCTTATTGGATCTTTGCTGCCAGAAAATGAACCCAAATTTCTCCAAATTTATTTTGTATCCGATTACACGCAACAGCTCAATGTTAGAAATCACAATTTTCCCCAGCTCAATGCTGAGCTTTTGGGTCAACTTCAAGAATTGCTGCATCGCGTTAACCAGTACGTTCGTGAATTCAAAGCTGCATTGGAGTCAATTCCACAAGGCAGCAATGATTTCAAAATTGTTATAAGTGCCGATAGACGTCCTGTGGGTGAACACCGTGGAAGACACAATGCACCCGTCGCAGATGAAGTTGCAGTTGTTTTAGTCGACCAGGAGTGTGAGAGACGTGATATCGTGTTGCGTACACGCGACGATCGCCTTCAACGCATTTTGGAAACCCACCGAGCTTACGACGCCCTGCAATATCCACTAATCTATTGTCATGGTGAAGATGGGTACAATTTTGGGCTGTACCAAGTGAACCCTACTACGAGAGTCACTAATTATCAAAAAAAAATATCTGCTCAACAATACTATTCCTACCTTTTACAAATAAGGCAAAACAGTTTCGTATATTTGCAACGATTTCGTGGTTTGTTCAGCCAATTTATTGTGGACATGTACGCAAAAATAGAAACTGAACGTTTAGTGTATATTCGCACTAACCAGCGACGGTTACGCGCTGAAGAATACGTGCACTTGCGGGACGCCATGCAATCAGATAATAACGTCGAAAACTTGGGTCGATTGGTTATTTTGCCATCCAGTTTCACAGGCGGTCCGCGGTATATGCACGAACGAACGCAAGATGCTTTTTGTTACGTCCGTAAATACGGCCGGCCGGACCTTTTTATAACATTTACAACAAATCCAAAGTGGACGGAGATTTGCCAGGCACTTCTCACAGGACAGGCGTCATACGACAGACATGACATTATTGCTAGGATTTTTCATTTAAAACTCAAAGTCTTGATTAATCTACTTACAAAGGAGAAAGTTTTCGGTTCAACTCTTTGTTTTATGTATAGCGTCGAGTGGCAAAAGCGTGGTTTACCCCACGCGCACATTCTTCTGTGGCTGGAAGAAAAAATTCGTCCCGATGCTATAGACAGTGTCATAAGTGCAGAATTTCCGGACTATAATGCAGATCCGATTTTGCATGACATAGTAAAAACACATATGGTTCACGGGCCATGTGGCCTCTTAAACAGGGAATCACCGTGCATGAAAGATGGTCAATGCTCAAAAAAATACCCCAGAGCACTGAAAGAACTAACTATGGCTGGGGAAAATGGGTATCCGCAATACCGGCGAAGATCACCGTCACAAGGTGGTTTCACAGCTACTGTCAGATTCCGTGGACAAGAAATAATTCTAAATAATAGTTGGGTGGTACCGTATTCTCCAGTTTTGTCAAACGCTTTTCAAGCACACATTAATGTTGAAATTTGTAATAGCGTCGAATCTATAAAATATATATGTAAATATGTTAATAAAGGTAGTGATCAAGCCATGATAGCACTAAGAAATAACAACCAATTTGATGAAGTGACAAGGTATCAATCTGGCCGATACATAAGCTCTTCGGAGGCAGTTTGGCGCATTTTGAGTTTCCCTATTCATGAAAGGTATCCGCCAGTCATCCATCTTGACGTGCACCTGGAAGGCGGGCAGCGAGTTTACTTTCAGCCAGAAAATGTGGCAGAAAGAATGAACAACCCAAGACAAACCACCTTGCTCGCATTCTTTCGCCTTTGCGAAAGAGACAATTTCGCTAAGTCTCTGTTGTACAATGAAGTGCCACATTATTATACTTATAACAAGCAGCAAGGTGTTTTTAATCGCAGGAGACGTGGAACTGCTGTAGAAGGCGAGTCCGGCATTTTTAAAGAACACGTGATTGGAAGAGTATACACGGTGCACCCAAATAATGCAGAGTGTTATTATTTACGCCTTCTTCTTCACACAGTGCGAGGACCTACTTCTTTTGCTGAGCTCCGCAAAGTGGACGATATAGAATATCCCACATTTCAAGCTGCTTGCCGCGCACGGCATTTATTAGATGGCGATCAGCATTGGGATGATGCTTTAGCCGAAGCATGCGTCAGTGATAGTCCACATCGTTTGCGCCATTTATTTGCCATTTTGTTGACATTTTGTGGCCTATCGGACGCTGGGCAGTTGTGGCAAAAATATAAAGACGCGTTTGCCGAAGATTTTTTGAGACAGCAAAATATAAATAGTGAAACTTCTGACCAAGTACGTGAAAGCTGCCATAATAGGGCTTTGCTGGCTATACAAGATATAGTTACAAGTATAGGAGGGAACCCCCTCAGTCAATACGGCTTGCCGACACCGACAGTTGGTGGGGAACGAATTAATAGGGAGTATACATCTGAAATAAATTACAACCCCGAAGAGTTAGCAGAAATATTGCGAAATGGCTGTTCAAATTTGACGTCAGAACAACGTCAAATCTTTGATAGAGTATGCTGTAGTGTAGAACATTCATTAGGAGAAATGCTGTTTTTAGATGCACCTGGTGGAACAGGTAAAACTTTCCTCACTAAAGTTATCTTGGCTCAAATAAGGAGCCAAAACAAAATTGCCCTTGCCGTCGCTTCCTCAGGAATAGCTGCCACTTTATTACCAGGAGGAAAAACTGCACATACAACATTTAAAATACCAATCGACTTGGACCGCACAGAAAACCCTGTTTGCAACGTGTCTCGCAATAGTGATAAAGCAAGGGTTTTACGCGATTGCGCCCTTATCGTTTGGGACGAGTGTACGATGGCAAATCGTAAAGCTGTGGAAGCTGTAGATAGAACGTTGCGAGATATAAGACAAAATGACCGACCGATGGGAGGCTTAACGGTGCTATTCTGTGGAGACTTCAGGCAGACACTCCCTATAATACCCAGAGGAACGAGGGCCGATGAAATAGGTGCCTGTTTAAAGAGCTCTATTTTATGGCGTAGTGTCATATTAACTAATTTGAGCTTTAATATGCGAGCATATTTGGGAGGTGACGCAAACGCGCAGGTTTTCTCAAATTTACTACTTCAAATTGGTAACGGCACATACCCGACTCAAGAAGGAGGTAAAGTAACTTTAGTCGAAAGCCTGTGTTCTTCTGTTGCCTCACAGCAGGAACTCATTTCCTCTGTATACGGAGATCCATCAGAGATCTCGAACCATGACGCTGCTTGGCTATGCCAACGAGCTATTTTGGCACCTCGCAACGACCAAGCAGCAGCAATAAATTCTCAAATATTGGTACATGTTTCTGGAGAAAGTAGGGAATATTTATCTATTAACACGGTTTTAGAAGAAGGAGATGCCACCCACTATCCAGTAGAGTTTTTAGACTCTCTAAATACACCAGGTCTTCCAGCACACAAAATTTATTTAAAAGTCGGAGTACCAATCATTCTACTCAGAAATTTAAGCCCACCAAAACTATGCAATGGAACTCGGTTGAGAGTAACAAATCTCCAACGAAATGTCATCGAAGCCGAAATCTTAACAGGTTGCGGCTCCGGTGATGTTGTTTTCATTCCCAGGATACCCATTATCCCCAATAATTTTCCGTTTACTTTCAAACGTGTGCAATTTCCTGTAAGCCTCTGTTACGCTATGACTATTAATAAAGCCCAAGGCCAGACGTTATCCGTTGCGGGTGTAGACCTTACTTTTGATTGTTTTTCACACGGCCAACTCTATGTTTCTCTATCACGTGTTAGCAACCCAAACAACCTTTTTGTATATGCTCCGGGTAATTCCACCGCTAACATAGTATATAGAGAAGCATTAACGTAATCAACTATACCAAAGTCAGGACTCTTATCTAAATCATCAAAAAGGTGATATACTCTTATCTAAACGACGTTGTTTTGCTCTCGACAACCACGCGAACGAAGTCGCGGGCACAGCTAGTTTATAATAAGTGTCTAGAAGCTGCCGTTTTCCCAGCGAGATGGAAAGTGACTCGCGTTGTTCCTGTTCCTAAGGGTGGGTCAGCAGAATCTGTGGATGGATATAGGCCAGTTGCAGTATTGTCGACGCCGGCAAAAGTACTGGAAACTGCCATTCATAGGATTATTTATCAGCAGGTTAGCGCACATCTCACAGACGCTCAGCATGGTTTTCGACCGGGAAGGAGTACCACCAGTAATTTGCTCTGCCACATGGCTCATCTGGTGCCGACAGTGGATAGTGGGGGGCAAGCTGATGCTGCTTACTTCGATTTTCGAAAAGCATTCGATCTAGTCGATAATGACATGATGCTTGCAAAGTTAGCTGGTGTTGGTTTCACCCCACATTCACTTCAGTTTTTTGCCAGCTACTTAAGAGATAGGCGGCAGTACGTGGAATATGCGGGACACGTGTCAGATCCGTATTTCACGAGGTCCGGGGTGAGTCAGGGCAGTAACCTTGGACCTTTGGGGTTCCTCCTGGTGGTTAACGACCTACCAGAAGTAGTCCAAGACGCTCACTGTTTGTTGTTTGCCGACGACCTCAAATTGTCCCTCACAGTGGAAAGGGGCGAAGACTGTGATAAGCTACAAAGGGATATTGATAGGGTAGTGAGCTGGAGCAGAGAAAATCTGTTGCAGTTCAATATCTCGAAATGTGTGACAATTACTTTTTCTCGTGCACACAATCCCATCGTGCATGGCTATCATATTGATGGCTTGCCTATGACACGGGTCACGGAAGTCAAGGACTTGGGGGTAAGTTTTAACACCAACTTGACATTTCGTGATCACGTTATGCGTTGCTGCAAGAAAGCATATAGAAATTTAGGCTTTATGCTTCGTACGGTCCGAGGTTTCACGAATGTGAAAGCCATTATAGCTTTATATAATGCATTGGTTAGGAGCCAGCTAGAATGTAACGCAGTCATCTGGTCTCCACATGAAGCTAAATATAGTCTCATGCTGGAGAAAGTTCAAAACAAATTTATTAGATATTTGTATATGAGGTATTACGGTGTTTACCCATTTTATCCCTTAATGTATCCAACATTATTTATTTTAGGTATGGTAGGATACAATGAGTTGAGGGTTAGAAGGGAACTGGCACTCACCTCATATATTTTCA
Organism: Orthosia gracilis; assembly: GCA_947562075.1. NCBI lineage: Eukaryota > Metazoa > Arthropoda > Insecta > Lepidoptera > Noctuidae > Orthosia > Orthosia gracilis. The sequence continues at coordinate 3,061,954 of OX387269.1, forward strand.
AAATATTGAGAGGGAAGTTGCATAATGCAACTGTTTTAGAACAGGTGTGTCTGTGTGTTCCGGACAGGTACGTATGGCGACGCCGGCGGCCGAGCTTGTTAGTTGAGCCGCGCAGTCGAACCAACCTTTTAAGAGAGGCGCCGCTGACGCGTGCACTCCGCACGCTCAACCTTGTGGCTATTGAGACCGATCTATTCTGCTGTACTCTGGGTGAATTCACAAGGAGTGCATTGTTTAAAATTTGTTATAGATAAAATTTTGTTTGTAAACTAATTAACATTAAATTAGTTTAGATATTTAATATGTAATTAGATTACTTAGGATAAGCGCATTTATCGTATTGGGTGTAATCCTGTAAAGATTAATGTGATAAGGTTGAAATAAATAAATAAATAAATAAATAATTAATATAATCATTCAAAGCGTTGCGATATATATATATAATAGTTACTTGTCTAGAGCCTCAGCAAGGGGATGACCATAAGCTCTTAGAGCAAGGTTATTTTGGGCGTACATAAGTGACAGATGTATATGACTTGTATACATCCGTCACTTTGTTACAGTCGAACTATGATAGTTTTGACACGTCAGGGTAAGGGGCCTGTACTTCCTAAAAGCGCGATTCCATCGATGTCTATAAAATTTCTGTAGGTATAAATAATCAACCTATAAAATATATCATAACCAACCACCATATATATAATAATCAACCTATACAACAAACCTATAAAATATATTCATAAAGTATTGGAATTTACTAATATTTGACTTGTTAACAAGTGAAAGTATTAAAATGAGATAATAATTATATTTAAATGAATTTAATTAGTGTAAAAGTCTTATAATTGTAATAATGGTTTAAAACTTCACACAGTTGTTTAAACGCAATAAGCATGATTACTGTCTGTAGTTACCGTAATACATGTCTAGTAACACATCACAATAAAGCCGTAGGTAGTATTTCAAGCGATGATCATTCGAGTATTTCAAACAACTGCAAAATATCGGGGTGCATTTTTAACGTTTTTAATAAGTTTGGTATTTGACAAACTTGCGAGGAAATCATATTTTATATTATCATTCTTCCAAAGCAGCGTCTTCCAGTACGCAGTCTCCAGAACTTTTCGGCCCAACCACCTTCCGTTCTGCGAGCAATGTACCCCACTTAATTTTGGCAATTCTTCGGGCTATGTCGGCAACTTTGGTCCACCTGCGGATATTCTCATATCTAATTCGATCACGCAAGGAAAGATCACCCACTAGGTGGACCGATGACTTGGTTAAAGTTGCGGGAATTCGGTGGATGCGATGTGCACAGGATTGATCGATGAGGCGACACTTGGCCTATGCTCAGCAGTGGACGTCTTTCGGCTGTAATGATTATCATTCTCATGCCCTTATCCGCATTTCTTTGGGGTCGCCGCTACATGTCTTTTTCTTCCATACCTAGGAAGTTTTTTACTAATCATCATCTCGGTAGTCACCCTTTCTAGCCATGTCATCATTCATATAGTGCATCCATCATGTCTTTGATTTCCCCTTACTCCAGTAACCATGGACAATCAGTCATACCCTAAATTAATTTCCTTCGATATATTTGTGGGCCTTCTCAAAAATCTTCTTCCATTTCGATCTGTCTCTGATCTCGCTTGGCCAAGATGATTTCCTTCCTATGCTCCTTATATTATCCTGGACACAATTCTTCCAATGCTTCCTGTGTCTTCCTCTGGGTCTTTTCTGCTTTGGAGTCCACTTGGATATGATTTCTTTTTCTATGTATAGTTAAATAAATACTCATAATTTCAATAAAACTAATTCTAGTCTGTTGTTTCTCTTCTAGCAATGGATATAGTAAAATAACCTTCTTTATTCGGGCTTTTGTTCTATGACAATTTTATAAGTCAAGCCAACCTTAAACCATAAACTATATAGGATATCCTGCTGAATTGACAACTTTTATCATAATGAAAGTTACCAATTCAGCAGGATATCCTATTAGTCCTCTATTACAGAAACTCTCTCCAAAATTGGGGTTAAGTTAATTATTGTTTAATTGTTATTTATCGTACGGCCCCAGGCTAAAAATATCTGAAGCACTTTATCACCTGACGTGGGTCTTGTAAACCGTAAATGCGGAAATATAAATTGGAAGTATCGATATATCTCTCTCGGCTATCGACAACATTAATTTATTTCTGTCGCTAGGCAGAATTTCGGCTCGACTAGATGCGAGAAGCTCGGGACCCATCGATGTGGCGATGCACGGGGAGGCCTATATCCAGCAATAGAGGTCTTTCGGCTGAAATGATGATAATGAAGTTCGGTTGAAGTGGCTGCCCGTTCGGCAGCGCCGAGATACAAACACACATTTTCATTACTCTTTTTCTGTTCTTCACAACCCTACCTCTCCTATATCATATCTTCGGGAACGCTTTGAGTATCTTCTTCCGAGAGGAAAACCTTGCCGTTCCTCATCATCTCTTCTCCTTCGTTTTCCTCCCCACTCATAAAGTCGTTACGGTGGATCTATTCGTGCTGTCCGCTTCTGGAATAATCTCCCTCACTCCATTCCGGATAGCCCTTCGTTGGGAATTTTCAAGAAAAGAACGAGGGAACAATTCCTGCCAACATGACGCATAGATGATAATGTATGTATTTTTTCATTAAGGATTTTAGTAATATTATATAGTATGTGTTATGTTTATGCATTGTGTGCTGTACACGTATTTGTTTAGTTTATATAGTTAGTAAGAATTTAAATGTTAAGTTTTATTGTGCACTTGAGTATGCTGTCCTCATTTAATAAAAAATATTTATGACACTGAGGTTTGCTGTAAGAGAAACCAATTATGGGTTAAGCTCGCCTTTGTACATAAGCTGTCCTACTGTATTTGTAAATGTTTGTTTTGTGTATAATTAAGAATAATAATAATAATGATGTTGTAGAAAAATCTGCTGTGACCCAGGGTGATTACAGGGTGTCGTTGTAATGCATCTCATGCAAGGACAAAATATACTCCAACTTTATGTTATAGGCAAACATGCGTTGCTCACAAGCGGTAATGGCAATCGCGAAATTATGATCGATCGTTGACCGTCAGCATCAATACTGTAGTTCTCGATTATATTGTGTCTTATACGGTAACTATCAGTAGTTCGCAATCGTTAGCGTTCGCTTGGGCTGTGCCCGGCATTAGATATACAAAATCCTGAACCCTTGAGCCAAGGACAAGAACAACAACATGTCATCACTGATTGATTGTATAACCATGCCATGAAGAACCTGGACGCATTGTGTAAAATTGAGTCGCAAATCACATCGTCTGATATCGTGAACTGGAACTTAAACACCTTGGATTAAATCTGATTCCTGAACTTCGCGATCAGTATGCAAAACACAAAATAAAATGTAGGGAGACAGTATAATTTAACGCAAAATATTGGTCCTCTCATTGTTCAAAAGTGCCATCCCCAAAAGGAGCATTACCCCGCATAACGCCGAGAATCAATTAATGAAAATACAACAACATAAAACGGGGTACGTTTTCTATTGAATTAACAAGCAAAATGTCATTAAACGAATACTGTGTATTGGCCACGGTACATGTTTGCTTAGGATCGTCCGGTTGTTCCCGATGTAACGACACCGCTTGGTATTCATGGAACCCTGGTCCACTGGTAACAATTTATTAATATTGAACGCTGATACTCGTTAAGTTTAAACTGGTATAGCTTTTTTTGGTTTATGAGTACCTACTGGCAAATTCTGGCTCATTTTTATTGACGTTAGATAACTTTGCAAATTTTGAATAACATAAATATTTATTTCTATTTCACAAAAGTGTCTTACTAACTATTACATAAAAGTGCAACATTATTTGATAAATCCTTTGTGGGAGACTTATCAGCACTAGGAAATCCTGTCACACAGATTACTTCGATTATATATCAATTTATTTACAAATATTGACCTTTGGTAAAAAAACAAGAAAAAGGAATGAATACAGTAAATAAAATACTTAAAAAAAAACAATTATTATAAAAAATATTATTATTATTGGATTATTATTAATTTATTCAAATTCAAGTTCAAATCATTTAATTGCATAAAACATGGTATAAAATGGTGTTAAATATAATGGAAAAGTACAAACATGTTCAGCTAAATTATGACATAGTATGCAATTTTCGGGTAACGCACAAACTAGTTACAAGCAAAAAAAATAGATTAAAATTAATAATTAATAACATAAATTAATTTCAATAATCAAACAAGAACAATTAAATCATGAGCTATTGAGTCTTTCAGACGTCTTTCTTTATTATTTAATTATTATTAAAATATTGTAAAATATTCATAAAATTTATAATAATTTATTTTAATGAGGTGTGGAGGACCAATATATACCATCTGTCTGTGTTTGTCTACGTGAATTGCAAATTGAATATAGTTACATATGGCTAAATATATTTTTCGTTCAATATACCTGAACATTTGCATTGATATATTGTTCAAGTGCAAAATATTTAAGTTGCAGCGTCATTTTATTCCGACTACACGCATAGTTCCTATGGGAATAAGATTTTTGCAGGATGAACTCGTACAGATTTCAGGGGACTTAAATTTTTGATAATATCTAATCCAGTGGAATCGCAAGACCAGCGTATTCTTCTTAAATCTTCTTAGACGTAACTATGCGAAAAATGGCACCAATTCTGAGTTGTCGGCCGGACTCGTTGGTCAATACCTATAAGGTCACTACTCTTGACTTTAGAATGTTGACACTATACTTCTGTCTACTACTTCGGAGACTGAGGTGTTGTTACTACCGACTGTTATGTTGTTGTAAATTTTTCGCTTTACCAAACGTTGGCAAAAGAAAGAAGGTCTAGCATATGCCAATATATAATTAAGTTTGGAAATATATCGGTAATAGCACGATTGTTATAAAAACTAACATTCGCTGATGTATGGGGACAACAGTTTTCGAACGGCAAAGTTAATTTTGTCCCTTCGTTAGAGCAATGTTCAGTGCTTTCATTGTTTATGAACGTTAGTAATATTACCTATTTATTTTGGTACTCTGTGCGCGAGTCAGACTCGCACTTGGCAAGTAAAAACAGAAGCGGGCTTTACTTGAACTGGGCGTTACAAGAAGTGGTCAAATACTGAAAAGGGATATTTTAAGCAGTTGTCACAGACCGCATAATCTGCGTCCTCCTAATCGCATCCTCATTACTGTGGGTCGTGATTTCGCCGTCATGGAAACAACTTTTGGTGTTCAACGATGTGCCGACTTGGTCTGACCATCTGATTGGACTGCGGCTTGTAGGACGTTTCCCTTCGATCTTGCCAGTCACCATCAACTTTTCGACGTTGTGTCCATCCATTCTGGCAATGTAACTAAAGAACTCCAAATTCTAATTAGGCAGATCGTAGACTGTCTGATCTTTATGATCAACTAGCTTCTGCCAGCAGCTTCGCCCGCGTGAAAAGTGTTTTCATATCCTAAGGGAACATGATCTCGGTATGAAACTAGTAGCCTATGTGCTATGCCATACTATAATCTATCACTGCGCCAAATTTCATCCAGATCCATTCAGACATTCTGGCGTGATTGGGTAACAAACATCCCTCCCTCCAAACTTACAAACTTTCAAATTTATAATATTATTAGGAATAACGTCATTGGTGCGAATTGCTGTACAAGGGATTTGTAACATCATCATTCAACACCACTTCTTAAAAACATCTATGCGGTTATGATTGGCCTTCTTTTGAGTGCATGTTTTGGATCCTTAGCTGAAGATGGAGAGCACCAGGGAGTTGACTGGTTTCAGTTTGGTCTTTATGAAATATTAATCCATATTCTCTCCAATTGGGATATTGCAATTTTGCCCATTCCTATACGTCTCCTATTGTGCCCTGTGTTGCTGATATTGGCGTCCAGGTATATGAAACCGCTTAGTTTCCAGTGATAGAGTACCTGTAAATTAGAGAAGGTTTGCGCGAGCCACCATTAATTTGGTTTTTGCTTCATTGTTTTTGCTTGGTCATAATTCTTCAGTTTACGTGCACGTCTTTTTACATCATTCTCACATACGAGTATATGTCTTTTTCTTTTTCCAACAAGAATGATGTATCTAAATACTTGTAATTAAAACTGATGGAAAAGAGTGTCCGGTGAGTTCTTGCATCTTCTTCTCCACAGAGACCCACTGACGCTGTAAATATGCAACTAGATTCATCTTTTTTTGTTTGACTATCCAAAAATACTTTTAAATGGATTAGTTGAAATAAACTATTTTGATTTGATTTTATTAGCAATTTGGAGGACACAATTGGAGGACTTTAAAACCAGTAACATACTATTCCAACTTAATAAAAGGCTATGTAATACTTACATACTAATTATATTCGTGAGAGATGTTCACTAATTAAACAATTTTAAACTTTATTTGCATAAAGTTACGTTATATATTTACAGTAAACAACGTTTATTTTTGTCATATTATTGTTTATTTAATAAGAGGGACTTATTTAATCAGGGAATTTTATGTAAATAGATTAATAAACATATGGGTTTTGTTTGTTAATTAGTTCGGCACAGTACTCGGGTGTTGTATAGGATATATCAAACTTTAAAAAGGGGCCGTCTTGTCGGTATGAATGACAAAGGTAAAACTATACAAAACCGAGTTAAAACTCGATCTTCGAGGATATTTCAACAACCAAACAACCTTGGTCATGGATACCTACTTAAAAATGCCAAGATGCCCACATATTTGAAGTCATATACAGCACGTTACTTGGTAGTTTAAATGTCCTCCACCTATGAACTTATACTAGTTTAATTGAGATCCAAATATTTGCTGAAAAATCTAAATAGTGGTGACTAACCCCGATTTTTGAAATAAATATTCGAAATTCAGAAACTCACCTGAAAAACTGTCAAAATTTGTCATGAATATAGTACCTATGACTACTTACACCAAATTATCAAATCAAAACCGGTCATATGATAGCCTTCAAAGAACAATAAATCAAACCTCTTTAGCTTGTAGTAAAAACTAATGTGTCACGGACCAACACTCAGGCGTTAATGACTTATTTAAATAATTTCCACCGAATCAGTGACATATTAAAAATAAACCACTAAAATTTTAAAATTAATAAAGAGACTAGTTTCAATCTTCTAACAATACGGATATTTGTTTTTGCATAATCCGAGCAAAACTAGTTTGTGGCACATAAAGAGGATTCGGAGTATTAAAACAAGATGGCCACATAATTATTTATCCTTCATAATCTACAATGATATTAAAACTCATTGAAAAGAAGCTTTTTACTTCCACAAAAATATCGCTGCCCAGTGGCTAAGACCTCGCCTCCCGTGATTTGATGTTGTAGGTTCAAATATGCGCAAGTAAAAATGTGACTTTCAAATTCATAATATGTATCTCTAGCGCCAGCAACGCCGCCACTTACGAACTAATGACATGACGTCACACAAATACTGCTTCGTTCAAGCAAAGTTTCCGACGCTTTTATAACACATACAATAGTCCGATAACCGTCGGGCAATTGCCCAGACCAGACAACACCCGTCTGGTCGGAGAATCCTCCCTTTTCTATGGAGGTTTATGGGACTCTACACCCTGTTCCGCATGCCAACAAACTGGTGAAACTCGAGTATTACATATACAGCGCAGCCTTCGTGCAGAGCTAAATCATCGTGACGTCATTATCACTGCCTCATGCTTTCGAGCAGCGAGTCACACAGCCAGCCAGTTCCTACGGCGTCTGCGGGGGTATAATGTCCACCAGCATGCAACGGACGCGCATTCCTGGCCATCAGCTTCAGCTTCTGTCATCACCCTCAAACACATCAGCGACCGTGGCACAGCACACTACACCTTCGGCCGGTTAACAAGCAGAGCCTTGAAGAAACTCTCCTGGTCGACACAAGACGTCAATCCACTACGCCACTCAGCACAGCTCCGACCCACTTGATCCAGCAACACTATCCCGACTCACTGGGATATCATCACCTCGACTCACTGGGGCACAACCTCATACAGTTTCGACACACCGCGAACTCTACGACTTCTGGATTCGACTCACGGGAACCGACCTTCCACCGGTCAGGCAAGATGTATGGACGACTCAATCTGCTATCGACCTCCGATCTCCGGAGGTCTCACGCCGCGACACACGACACCGCAAAATGTGGTCACGATTCAGATCTCCATATATTTGTCTGGACCGTTTATTCATTGCACGACACCGCACTACGCGACACGATTTTCATACGGTTTTTCGGCTATGTCGTTGATGCCGCTACGTCGGTTCGGATTTTTTGCGGTGACAATTTAGCGGCCGAACAAAACCGGTATGCGCTTGTAGACGACACGACACAACGCGCCGCACGGCTCAGGCGTGGTTCGTCACTCACGCGCTTATAAAATAATACAAGTGCACTGCAGTGTCGTTGCAGAACAAACGAACGGATGACAGACCGTATGCAGTGTGTCGTGTCTTAAATATCGTGACCGCAAATCGTGTCGTGCGGTGCCTCTTGAAGAAAAGACCTTAGGCAGTTGCCCGGACCAGACAACACTCGTCTGATCGGAGGATCCTCACTTTTCTATGAAGGTTTGTGGGACTTTACACCCTGTTCCGCATGCCTCTAAATATCCATTTTCTAAGTTTGTCATGTAACCTGGGGGTGACCTTACACACACTCAAAAAAGCCTTGCTCTGAGAGCTTATGGTCACCCTCCTGGAAACATAGTTGTCAAGCGTGGTGATCAATACTCATGCCTTCTCAGGCCAGTTGCAAGCTGGTATTTTTTTTTTACCCGACCGCGGGAGGGTAATGTTTTTAGAGCGTATTTATGTATGTCCATTTCTATGACTGGCTCTACAGCCTAAATGGCTTGACGGATTGTGACATATGGGATTTCGTTGGATTTGTCTCATTCTGGGAGTGACAAAGGTTTTCTTATTTTTATATAAAAGAAAGCCACCGCCGCCCCCCACCCAAAAAGTGATGATATATATTTTTTTTCGTATCAAAACAATATTGGTAACAAATAAAAGGTACTAAATAGACCACTCCAAAAATATTTATCGTAACACTTTAATTTACTATTATGGCTCAAATTCAATTTCAATTTTTTTTTTTTAATTGGCAAATAAGTAATCTTTTTCCACATAACGTATTTAAAAAGCCAACTGCTAAAAAATTATTAATTGAAAAGATCATAAAAACAAGTTCTTACTAGATATAAGTTATATTTTTTTATAACAGTCGGATTTTTTGATTTTGTAATAATTTGTTTTTATTTAAATTAAAAAGCAATACTGGTATTTAAAGGAATGTTCGCATTTTTGACACTGATTGTCACCGAGATGATAAATTATATCTTGACTTTAAAGCTTTTTACCCGATTGCCGAAGGAGGGTAGTGTGTTTATCAGTCTATGTATGTATATATGTTTGTTCCTCTGTGGCGTTCTAGAGACCAAAAGCGTTGGCCGCTTTTGATGATTCTTACGTCAGTCGATTCGTCTTAACCCTGCGAGTGTCACTGGCTGCATTTAGATTGGATAATAGAAAAATGGCGGATTTTGGGCGCCATATTGTGGGGATATATTTGGTTTTGGTCAACCAGATCGCGAATATGTATCCTCTGACTGCACATCAAGATTTTCATCTTGTTTACGTCTTTTTAGTTCGCTTTTTAAGCAGTCGGGCTTTTAGATTTTTATTAACTTTTTTTTGAAGTGCGTACGTGAATTGATCCTTCTAGGGCGGTACTAAGAAGTGCCAAATCTATCATGATTCGTTTATGAAAAAGTGTCAATACTGTTCAGCCTGTATAGCTCCGTCTCCCTCACACCATAAAAATGATGATTTTAAGACGTCACAGTTGTTCTAAATAACATTGGAGGTTAAGAAGCTGTGGATCAAAATATATCACAATATTCGAATATGAATACCAATATATCAATAATTAATATTTATTCAAGTCAAAATAATGTGCAAATGCAAAGCCCGTCTACGTAACAGAAACTTTCTATTGAATCTCTAGGATAGACAGTTCGACTTCAATAAACAGATATAACCAAGAACTCCACTTGGCTGAGCAGCATTCCTGTGCTAGCCTAGTTTTTCACTTGTTATCTTTGCTAGACTGCGCAAGTTATGTCTTTTGATGCGACCGTAAACACTAGCTACTGAAATGGAAAAGAGGAAATCAAGAAACATCGCCGACCTAGGATAGATTGGTTATTGCATTGGTTTTTTCATCACACTTGCACGTAAACAGTACGTAAACTTGTATCTAAACATACAGGTTAACTTGGCCGTAATGCCTCATATAAAACCCTCGAGCTTTCTTTTTTCATGAAACCCAAGGTCGGTAAGTAATTTTTTTTAAATTTATGGCACAGCACACAGGTCATGCAAGTTCAAGCAAGGAGTTCACACGCAATTAAAAATTGTCTTAAAATGTTATCTAAACAGGAATTTCATTGCAATCTCGCCACATGTTACTTAAATAATGTTCTTAATAATCGATTTTAATAGATTTTTGTATCAAAACGTCGACATTATTTTATTATTTTTACACTCCGTCATGGTTGTATACCTACGTAAGTATTTGCCCTTAACGTTTCTGAACGAAACATTTGCATAAACTGTGGTGTGGTCAAAAAGCCCGCGAACCGCTTAAAAAAAAGTTCACGTATTTCGTAATAGTAGTTGTGCTGACTTGTGTATTAAAGCTATGATTCATAATTATTTAATTACTCGCAAATGTGATGAAAAACATTGTATGTTTCACGGGTTGTACGGGAATTACGAACCTCGACTCAGAAAGCTTCTACTAGAGTCTCGATCGTAATTCTTTACTTACCGCCCTTAATACACAATGTACTATTACATGGTTTTTACTCATGTTAAGAAAACAATAAAACAATGATTTCCCTTCCATTGACGAGTTTAATCTGGCGTGTTTAACATTCTGTATAGTCTCCGGCATCTAACTCGGCAAGGTTTTGACGTAGTGGGGGTAATTTCGCGCATAGTGTGCGAACTGATCAACCATCATATAGAACGGACGGAATGTGGATGCGACGCAATTGTTCAGTGGATGCTTGTGTCAACTGACCAAAAAATCGCGCGCTTGGAACGGTGCTAAACGTTACCCGCGTCCCGTGTAACCAAAGAGACCGAAAAAAGGCACAAGTCCTTTTTTTCGGTCTCCTTGGTTACACGGGCATCTAACAACTCTTGCCAAATTACGTGCCGATAACTATACATACGAGTACTTGTAGGTAAGTAGGATTTATACAAGGTGTCATCACACATCATGGTATGACGAAAAGGTGTGATCATATTTTAAAAACTGTTTTTGCACAATGTAAATGAACAACTTTCTCCTAAAAAGTCACAGGAATTCTTAAAAAAAAAAGCCCATACGAATTTTGTTCATCTGTCGACAACTTTGCGTGGGAGAACCTATTTTTTTGGTTTGGGAATTACCTGACTTTCTTGGATAAAGTAGTTCATTGTATAAACAGATATATTGACAATTGCTGCGGTTATACAACAAACAGGAGAACGATAGTGGGAATCCTTTTGACCTGACTGATTGACCTTAAACATTCTGCACCAGGTAGGAAAGTAACGAAGTATTGAATAAAACATTTTTGTTTTTACCGATTACAGTGTTCGGTACTAGCTTTACAAAAATAATGTTAACAAGCTAAATTTATAAACCCCCGACACGATATCTTGCGCAAATAACCTGATTCAAACAGTAAAACGCCCATATGAACGGCTGAAACGATTTTCATCAAACATAGCTGAGAACACTCCCGATATTGGTATTATCGATAGTGATCTTAACTATGTTATGTCTAAGCGATGCGGCATATGAATAAAAAGGGGTTTAACAACTGGTGTAGTAAAAAGTGGATTAAGACACAGAATGAGAGTATGTATTCGAAATTCTGATAATACCCTAGCTTGTTATACCTTGTTGGATAGCTAATAAAAGGTAGATATTTTTAAACACATCTGCAGCATGACTGTGATAGACATTTTTTTGAAATATTTCTGGACGATAATAATATTTTATACGAATTTATGTCATTTTATAACTATCAATCGTCAACTGCGACCCAGTTGGTTCAGTTAACTGCAATTTGTGTTGAGGATAAGAAAGCAACTTATCTAAAACACAAAAATCGCAAACTCAAATAATTGGACGCAAAAAACCCAAAAAAAAAAAAACTCATTAATAAAAAATCGGCAATTTGTAAAAAACAAACTTGAATATCTTGAAAACGGTTAAGTTTGGGGTACGGTTTTTTAAAGTCAAATCAGGCAAATGATGAAAACTACAACCTCTTAAAGCATCTAGGTCGACTTAACCTGCAGCCATGTATATAACAAACATATCAAACCTTAATATAAGTAATACATTAAATATGACGTATATTTAATAGGCACAATACAACATAACGGTTTGAAGAAGGCCTAATTCTCAAAATTTCCCTAATTCTAAAAGCCTTATTCTCTGAATGGCCAATTCTCTAAAAGCCTTATTTTCCGTATGGCCAATACTCTAAATAATTAAGCCTTCTGGGGGGTGACTATAAGCTCTTACAGCGAGGTTATTTTGTGTGTGCGTAAGTGACAGATGTATATGACTTGTACACATCTGTCACTTTCTTACAGTCGAACTGTGATAGTTTTGACACGTCAGAGTACGAGGGCTGCACTTAAACCAACAAAACGATATTAACTGCTCTGCTTAATTCCCAACGTATAATCAAAGTAAACTGACTTCGGTCGGGTAACACCAATCAATGTTCCAAACTCCAGTACCTTTAACACTTAAACACATATGCTAAAGAAGCCAAGATAACCGTCTCTTTGTCTCCAGTTTAACTACAGTTAAACAGACCAGACGGGTGTCGTGATATTCTTTTATTATATATGCACTTTCTAAATAAGCGATACAACATAGAAACCAATTTAGAAAAAAAAAATCAAACAAAGTCGCTGTCTGTTTCTTCTCTTACTTCTCAATCACGCAACAGATTTTAGTAAGATATTTTTTACTAGTAGAAAGAGCGATCAACGAGGCAAATTTGTGTATATAATTTTTCGCGTGCGAAACTATGAGGGTTGCTAAATTGTTAATTAATACGGCACACATTTCAGTGAGAGAATTAGAATACATCCGGCGCAGTTGCACGATACAACGATACGTGCTTGAGCTGTATTTGAGCCCCAATAAGACCGTGCGACACCCCGCGGCTTCACGATGCGCATTGCGACTTCACAGTGTACCTCACGGTGTCGCTCGCGAAACAACTGCATCATCCTAATTGTATAACTTCAAAGAACGCGCACGCGTATGCTTTGCTTGCATTAATCGCTTCTTATGTAAAAAAACCCGTCCGCTTTTCAAGAATTTATATGTTAGTCTCTTCAAGTATCATCGTGTCGCACCGCGTCTCGGTGTGAGCTGAACCTCGCTTTGTAATGTTTTGCCACTCTGGGTTAATATTTTATAGTGACAGTCCGTATGTGAAACGATAACCTTTATTGAGAGAGCAAACGATCTGTGTTTAACAAATTCCTTTCGACAGAATTAGTGTTTGAAGTAAAATCTATACTCTGTTCTCTCTGGGCCATATGCATATACTCTTTATGCAGTATGGAGAATATTTGTATAATATGATCCCGGTTAAAATCATTAGCTACTACTAGCTTTTTCTAATGCTTTTATTCTCGTGGCATATCCCACATCAAACTTGCATTTTTCTGGGACAAAAAACCTATGACATTCTACGTTAGTGTAGCTTTATATCAGTTAAATGACTTTCTTATTCTCATCAGTTCATCAAAATATTACCTCTTTATAATTCAATTCAATTCAATTCAATTTTATTCAAGAACAATATACATTGTGTTTGAAATCTTAATCTAAATAAATAAATAAAATCACATTAATTAAAATTATAAAACTAACACATTCATAATACAATAATTTTCCTAATACAATTTAAACATTCAATACAGTTAAAAAAAAAAAACGATAATATTACAAGCTATTTATAATTATTATTACCCCGTTTCACATCAACCAATATCAAATTTAAAACGTGTCATCGTCTATCGAATACAGACATTTGTCCAATAGGAACGCCTTGAGTGTTGAATTAAATGAGCTCTTGTAAATTATGGTTTTAATGTCCAATGGCAACCTGTTAAAGATCCGCACTGCTTGATATTGAGGACTATGTTGAACAATATTAAGCTGGGGTATTATTTTGTTTTTAAAATCTTTCCTGCGCGTACTTTCCCTCAACTGTCTCTCCTCATCCGTTTCGTAGGTATGCAGGAATTTCTTAAAATTAACCATCAGTACCAAAACATAGAGGCTGGGCACAGTAAGAATTTTTAGATTTTTAAAGTGTGGCCGACAACTCTCTACTTGTGATATCCGGACCATGGTTCGTATAGCTCTCTTTTGAAGTACAAAGGCTCTCTGGCAGTTATATTTAAAACTATTCCCCCAGAACTGAACACTATATCTCAGCCTTGATTCTATTAGAGCATAATATACCATTTTAAGGTGTTTTATGTCTATTTCATCCCTAAGACTGCGTAAAACATAACACGCTGAGGAAATATACGAATCAATGGCTTGCAATTCCCTTTTCCAATTTAAAAATTTATCAATGTATACCTCTAGAAACTTTACCTCATTAACTATGTCAATTTTAAATTCATTAAGTGCGATCGTCATATTTTCTTTATTACAAGCTGTTGTACTAAATAATATGATTTTGGTTTTATCAGTGTTGATTATGAGCTTGTTACTTTCAAACCAAGAATTAAAAACTTTCAACACCGCATTAACCTTAGCGGAAAGCTCCCGTATGTCATTGGCTTCAACTATTGCGTTGATGTCATCTGCAAAAACTGTCAGCTGTGTGTCAGGAAACATTGAATTAAAGTAATTAATTAAATCATTCGTAAATAATATATACAAAATAGGTCCCAAAATCGATCCTTGGGGTACGCCCGCTAATATATCCCGCATAGAAGATTTATTGTTACTACTATTTGTTTGCATATTACTAATATCCACATACATTTTTCTGTTTCTTAAATATGATGAGAAAAGTTGTAAAGTTATGCCTCTAACACCATAATGCTCCAATTTTGCAATTAGTAACTCGTGGTCAATTGTATCAAAGGCTGAGCTCAAATCAAGAAAAATGCCAGCTACCCTCTTTTTACTATTCAATTTGCTAGTAATATCTGCCAACAATGTATATATAGCGTCCCCTGTTCCGACATTTTTTTGGTATCCAAATTGTCTCAAATGCAAAACTTTGTTTAAATTTAGATGAACTAAAAGTTTACTCTTAATAATATTTTCAAAAATTTTGGAAATAACAGGAAGCAAAGAGGTCTATAGTTTCTTGATACTGTGGGCATAAGAAAAAGCCGAGATATGTTATATAATTTATATTACGAAAAATCTTTGACTTCCGATCAAGCTTTTCACACTTATGTTAGAAACTATTCCAAAATATTCAAAAGAGTCTGCGCTCAAGCAAAATCTCAAATAATTATTAACAAAATTGGTGTTTCTAGTAATAAAATAAAAACTGTGTGGCAAGTAATTAATAGAGAAACTGGAAAGACACAACAACGCGATCAAAATGAGTTGTCTTTGAAAATAGCTAATCAAACCATTTCTGATAAGCAAGAAGTCGCTGAGACATTAGAAAATTTCTTTACCAACATTCCGTTAGAGGTTACGAAGTCTCTTCCCTCCTCATCTAAATTAGCTGAAGATCTCCTTAAAGAAAACTTTACTAAAGAGATACCAAACTTTAATTTTAAACCAATATGTATTGATACAATTAAGAACGCGTTCAAAAGTCTCAACATAAAAAATACTGAAGACTTATGGGGAATATCCGTTAGGGTTCTTGGAGGTATTATTGACTCAATTGCTCCTATCCTGACAGGCATATTCAACCAATGTTTGGACAGCGGCACGTTTCCCGACTTAATGAAACACAGTAAAGTAGTACCAATTTTCAAATCAGGATGTAAGAGTGATCCCTCTAATTATAGACCTATATCTGTGCTTCCAGCATTGAGTAAAATATTCGAAAAAATCATGCTGGACCAGATGTTGTCTCACTTTAACTCAAATGGGATTCTGCATAGTCAGCAGTTTGGTTTCACGAAAGGTAGGTCGACAACGGACGCGGGAGTAAAACTCATCAGCCACATTTTGGAATCTTGGGAGAAGTCCCAGGATGCCATTGGCATTTTCTGTGATCTCTCAAAAGCGTTCGACTGCGTTGACCACAACACACTGATCTGTAAATTACACCACTACGGAATTCGAGGACAAGCTGCTGATCTTGTGCTTTCCTATTTATCAAACAGGCAGCAAAAAGTTAATGTTAATGGGGCGACGTCTTCCGGGTCTCTAGTCAAGATGGGCGTGCCTCAAGGTTCAATTCTCGGCCCTTTCCTTTTTCTTGTTTACATTAATGATCTCCCTTTTATGATGGCCAAATTATCTGATATAATTCTATTTGCTGATGATACTTCGCTAATTTTTAAAATAGATAGGAAAGATACGGATGTCTTACATGTCAACGAAAGCCTAACTATTCTCTCAAAATGGTTCGCAGCTAACAATCTTTTACTGAATGCGAATAAAACAAAATGTCTAAAGTTCTCTTTACCAAATGTACCACAGCGTGATTTAAATTTGTATCTTGACGGCAAAAATCTTGAAGTTATAGCGGAAACTGTTTTCTTGGGGATTACTATCGATTCAAAACTGCAGTGGGGCGCGCACATTAGAACTCTTTCAGGTAGGTTAAGTTCAGCTGCATATGCAGTAAGAAAAATGAGACAGTTAACTGATGTAGCTACAGCTAGGTTAGTATACTATGCTTATTTCCACAGTATTATGTCTTATGGCATTCTGCTGTGGGGGTCTGCAGCAGACGTTGACTCAATTTTCATCCTACAAAAGAGGGCAGTCCGCGCGATCTTTAAAATGGGCCCTCGCGAGTCACTCAGAGAAAAATTTAAAGAGATCGATATACTGACTCTGCCTTCACTTTATATTTTGGAATGTATTATGTATGTCCGCAAAAATCGAAGGCTTTTCAAAATTAGAAGCGACTTCCATAATTTAAATACACGCAGTAAGCATGAAATTGTAATACCCAAATTCAGATTAACGAAAACTAGCAAGTCTTTTCTTATAAACAGTATACGCTTTTATAACAAGTTGCCAAAGGCAGTTATAGAACTGACCGATGGAAAGTTCAAAAACTACATCAAACGTGTCCTTATTAAAAAAGCATATTATAAAATCAAGGACTACGTTGAAGATAAAAAAGTTTGGCTATAGCTCCTTCTGCGCATGTGGCTTCCCTGGTAACTCATAAACGGCACAAATATGTGGATGTCTCTAACTATTCTCAATCTCATTTTTTCTTCTTTTGATTAGACTCTTTACAATGGTTTTCAATCATATTTATACGCCCTTCTCAAAGAATAGTTACAGCACTGATATCAACATTTGTGCCTCATGTTAAATTTAGTTTTGATATACGGTTTTCTTTTTACTACCTTTGTATAGATTCTTTTACCGATTGTTTTGTGAATGTGTGAACATTGTAGGCCTTCTAGATTTCTAGATATGCTTGTTAACATTTGTTAACTTTTCATCTTGTTTTACAATCTTTTATTTACTTTGTTTAGTTTTTACGACTTATTGTCGGGCCTACGTTGTCCCCCCATATCTAAGTACTAATGCTGTAACATGGAAATATTGTAAAACCAAACCATTTTAAAAGAGTAACCATGGAGTTTCTTGCCGGTTCTTCTCCATAGGAAACGACCAACCCGAACCGTGCACCTTTTGCCGACGTTTTATAAGTGCCCATGTAGGCCTATGTGAAATAAAAAATTTTGAATTTTGAATTTTTTTGAATTTTTAGAGCCCTTTTTGTGTATTGGGATAATTTTTGCTATTTTTAACTGATCCGGAAAGATACCTTCTGCAATGCATTTATTGTAAAAATCAGTCAAAGGTTCAGCTAATATATCTAAATTTTCTTTAATAACTGCTATTGGAATGTCGTCATAGCCACACGATTTCTTATTCTTCATACTATTAACTATTTTCACTATCTCATTTGGGGTTACAGACGTAATAACCATGTCAT
Source organism: Orthosia gracilis (assembly GCA_947562075.1). Classification (NCBI taxonomy): domain Eukaryota; kingdom Metazoa; phylum Arthropoda; class Insecta; order Lepidoptera; family Noctuidae; genus Orthosia; species Orthosia gracilis. The sequence goes on from OX387269.1 coordinate 3,080,260, forward strand.
TTTCAACTCTTTTAGTGCTTTGTTTTAGAAATATATAAGGATCTAGATTCTTAATATTACTCAAAATACATTTATAGCTATATTGATTTACTAATACGTTTGCAACATCTAAGGGTTTTTCTATAATTTTACCGTCAATTTTAAGCAAGAGAATTTCAGAATGTGGTGCTTTTATTTTATTTGTGCTTTTATTTACAACCTTCCAAACCTCTTTACTCAAATTACAAGAATTGTTAATAGTTTCTGTTATTGTTATTTTTTTGGCCTTAGCTATTACCCTTCTGTATATTTTTATATATTTCTTTTTATAATTCTGAACACTGTCTTCCAGCTTATTAATACTACCAGCACACAGCAAACGTTTCATTTGGCTTGATATTTTAATGCCTTTTGTCATCCACTTTAATTTGAAACCATTTTTGAGTTTAATTTTTTGTTCTCTCTTTCTGTAACAATTTCTGAAAATTGTAGCAAATGTCTTCAAAAACGTGTTCATTCCCATACAACTCCAGTCGATTTCAAGAATTTTTTGTCTAAAAACTAGGCAGTTTTTATTGTTAAAGACTCTTTTGTTTACAACTATATATTTATTTTTACTTGAATTATCAATTATATTATCTAATAAAAAGTCGCCCAAAAGCGCACCGTGTCCATCTGCCAAGCCATTGTGGTCTACTTCACATTGTTCCACATAATCATCTGGCAGATTAGTTATAACGTTATCTATACAAGATGCGCAACTGCTGCGAATAAACGTAGGTGTATTAATAAGCAGTCGGAAATTATAACATGCCAGTAAACTTATGAATTCAGTCCGGGTTTTGCTCTCTACCATGAGGTCCATATTAAAATCCCCACAAAGAATGCTTTTCCTATTGAACAAATATTCCAACAACTTCTCCATGCTTGTCATAAAATATTCGAAATTTTTATTATTAGGGGTGCGGTAACAGCAACACAAGTATAAACCGGTACTAGTATCCTTAATACAACATACTTCAAAGACGTCCATCCTATACAATTTGTTTATAACATCTATATTTTCCACTTTTCTGTTTATGTGCCCCAAGATCAGACTCCCCCCTCTTATTTTTTTGTTCCTAGTATTGTATGCGACTAAGTTATAATTTTCCAGATTAAATACTTGAATCGATTTATCATTTAAAAAATGTTCACTAATACATATAAAGTCTAATCTCTTGTCTAGTGATTTAATATAAACCTCTAGTTCACTTTTCTTGTTACTGATACCACATACATTTTGATGACATATGAACACATTTGTTTGAATTGGGGAAGACCCTGAACCATGCTTGCAGCAAGAATTAAGAGTACTATACAAATCATTCACGAAAAAATTCTGACTCCTGTATAAGGTTGTCAGTTTGTGTCATGGAGTCAACACACTCTGTATACAATTGTCTGCAACTAACATAACGAGAAATCCGTTTGGATACCAACGTTGTTGTAACATACATGCTTCATCTGGTTGCAATTTACTAGTGATTCCTTATAATTTCGATAGTTATTCATGTATTTCACCCTAAGAATATGTCTAAGAACTAGTCTGCATGCATGTAATTTGTTTATACGTTTTCCTGACTTACCAAAATTGGAATCTAGCTGAACAAAAGTAGAGTTATCACAATTACAACACACAAAATGGAGTAGGCTGTTCAACATTTTTACACTTATATAATTATTGTAATAAATATTTCCTATCATAACATTAGTATTACTCAATTGACACAACGTATAATGTAAATGTGATTGCACCACTATCGGACTCTTATCGTTAGAGCCCGCCAGTATCAATACAAAATCTGATTTAGTAAAGTCTCTACACATAGACACACAAGACCTCAGTACTTCATCCATGGTTGCGCAGGGTTTAATTACAGAGGTCACAGAGAAATCATTTCCCAGGTAATTTTGAAGAATTTGTCGCACACCGAGTCCTGTTTGATCTGCGAAAATCATAAGTCTATTTTTCTTCATCTGGCTGGATTCATCGCTTACTTGCAGCTCCAATTTGTCTAAGCAATCTGTTAATTGTTCCTGCTGACTTACATGTTCGTCGTCGTTCGGTATTTCGTTAATTCCAGGCGAAACTTCCCTGTCCTCATTTTCTAAGGTGACTTCGTGAATTGGCGGTGAAATTTCGCTTGTTTTTTGCATGTTTTTTTCAAGATCACAAGATTCATTTTGATCTAGTGACATACGCAAGCTATCTGTGACGGAGCGTCTACTCCGTTTCCTAGCCGAAAGTAATTGTTTTTTGTGTGATTTCAAGGGATTTGCACAGATCTCTTTAAGTGCATTTATTTGTTTCTGCTGTCGCGATACAGTTTCTCTTAATTCATTATTATCAAGTATTACATTCTCTAACTCATTACGCGTGCTATCCAGTTCCATCCTTAATTGCGAGATTTCATTCTTCCATAAATCATTTGGATTGTTGTTTACATTGTTAACACAAAGTTCAACAGTACAAAGTTAACAGACTCGATAGATTTCGATTTATATAACTGTTTACGCCTTAGTGTAACATTATTTTCTAGTGACATTTTGGTTACTTTATTGGACGTCTGTGTTATAAACTTGTATTGTAATTTTATTATCTTACAAAAAGAACCTCGGTGCGCGGGATTCGAACTTGCACCGCAGTACTAACGTTAGTGTGTTCCACCCATTAAACCAACCACGCCAGACGTACGTTAAGCGAAGTGGCGAAAATTTGAGTCCTTTTCTTGGTAATGATTTTTTGAATAATGACCGGCCGTTAACGATGATTCATGCCAAAAGAATTTTTTAACACACGCTTTGTTCTTTTTTGTTTTGCAAATCGTCACTTTTTTAACTAAAATATATCTTTTTTAGCACTGATTTAGTACAATTACCGTCACTTTAATTATATAATGGTTTTTTTAATGGCTTTACTTGTAGCGTTTTTATAGTTATTCAACAATGTTTATTCGACATTTGTGAATTTTTAACGAATTTAGTTTAATTAATTTAGAAAGTTCTCACTTTTGTTTTGTTAAATACTGAAAGTTATGTTTTTATTCACTTCAATCTTCACTTATTTATCACTCAAATATAGTCACTGAAACCTTTTTTTTTTTTTTTCGAACGCGGAGCGACTCAAAAACTTAACTGCTAAGCGGCGGAGGGTGCGTACGTTCGTATTAGCTAATCTTCTCACCGCTGTGAAAGATACTCTAAGCAAACGCTGTCAAATTGACAAAATTTACGCATTCTCTGACTTAACCGTAACACTAACGTGGATACACATATAATATTAGTTTAACCAGTTGTGTGCCGTAATTACCGAAACAATTAAATAGCCATGGTCATTCGCGTGGAGCCACGATTTAGGCACTCAAGGGGATAAGAACAACATTCATTTTGAACGCGTTTTTTGGTAAATGCTGAAACATCATCATATCAGCCGATAGACGTCCACATTGACCGGTCCCGTGCGTGTCACCACTCCAGAACTTTTCTGCCCCACCGGCCATCATCCCCCTTATATGAGTATAGATCCGCAAGAGAACCAGCTTTACTAACATAGCCCGAAGAATTGCCAAACTTAAGTAGCAGTGGGCAGAGCACATCGCTCGCAGAACGCTGAACAATAGAAACAAAATTACTACCACAAAAATATCAAAAACAAGAAAAGCAAGGGAAAAAATACCGAAGTACTGCGAACATCGCAATAACGATAAATAGAGAGAAACAATGCCAGTCTCACAAATTACTGCTACTCGCCAAAACATGGCTAAAGTTCTTTGAAAGTCAGCTAATTTAATTAACGATTGTTCGAATTTAAGTTCACAAAGAATCATTTGAATTGCAAACGAACTTGATGGTTTTCGTTTTTGATTCGTTACAGACGAACACTGAGGCAAGTAATTATGGATTAATTATACGAATATAATTTGTGAGCTGGTGTTCGTATCCGTAGTTAGCATCGGTATTGAATTCATGCTTTCCTAAACTTCATGCCCGTGTTCCGCGAAGGATGAGGCAGACGCGTAGCTCGCTGTCCGATAAGGAACAGGCCCGAGCCCGAGTCGCGGATAAATTTGAAAGAGAGTTACCGCGGCCCTGCCTTAAGCAACTGAAGGAACACGAGTAGGCGCGATTTTTTCTGTCTATTCTGCGACCTATGGTATTGTATAAAGCTGCACGCATTGCGAAAAAAAATCGCTTGGAAATAATACCGCAAGAAATCCTCGTTTTGCCACAGAACCTATCGCACCGCGGCGCGGATTAAAGTCGTGCGAATATTTTGAACTCTATGAACAGGTAGAGGAGTTTTATCTGCAGTGCGCGTTATTTAAATTCAGTACGCGGATAAAAATCGCAATGCGTGCTAAGCCTTAGTCAGTAAAAGTCTGACTCGCCCTCTGGGAGAAGTCATTGAATGATTTCCGACACAAAGAAAAACATATAAATGTTGAGGCAGACATGAACACTACATGAACACTCACATTTCTGTTATGTTTATCCCATGTAATAGGGGCGAGCCTGTTGCTATATATCGGGCACAAATGTTGACTCCGGGAGTGACCTAACCTGAAAGAAAGTAAATTTTAACGTCATAACGGTGTGAATATGACGTTAAAATGTACTTTCTCTCAGCATATAAAAAAAAAACAAAAAATAGAGGGAAGTTCTTCCGAAACAAAACACTACAAAGCGAAAAATACGAGTAACTTCGTTTTCGGAAGTCCGTGTCTTTGGTACCTATTTTTAGTAAATTTTGACACGACTTCCGAAAAGAAAGTTGTTTTTCGCTTTGTAGTGTTTTCCGAGATCTATTTTTAATTTATCTTTCTATTTTCAGTTTTGGTTCGTATGAAAATACGCATAGTAACCCAAAAACTACTCGCCAAACAGATCTTGATCAAATGGGACCACATGAGAAGCACCAGCATTGAAATAAAAATAAATACATTAAAATCGGTTCACCTAGTAAAAAGTTCTGAAATAACACACATAAAAAAATACAGTCGAATTGAGTACCTCCTCCTTTTTGAAGTCGGTTAAAATACTGGTATTTAGCTGAATCCAGTTAGACTAGAAGGCGACCTCAACTTAGATGGGAAAACGCTAGCCAGATTGATTTGAGGTGAGGATTATATTGTCAAGACACAATTTAAAGCTGAAAAAAATTATTAATAATTAATAGGGATTACTTTGACACAAGACTCTTCTCTCACCATACCATACCTTCTCATAACAATCAATCTGCCTAGCCTTTTCCCAACTATATTGGGGTCGGCTTCCAGACTTGCCGGATTCAGCTGAGCACTAGTGTTTGACGTGGAGCGACTGCCTGTCTGACCTCCACAACCCAGTAACTGGGTAACACGGTACCCCTTGGCAAGACTGTGTCAGATCTCAAGCTTCTGACCATACCTTCTCATAACATAACCAAATATTTATTCAACAAAACCCAGGGCGTAGAGGCAGGGGATACTTTTAATGGCATGCTAAGAAGAAAACACAAATACTTTTAAATTATAGAGACATCATTAGGTTCAATTAATATCGGCTATTCAATAACTGTAATCTAGTCTTAATTCAGATGATATATTTCCAAGTCTCCAAAAACGAAAGGCTGCCTAACTTCTTAGTAAATATTTGAAAGAGAAGCGTAATTGGGACGGGCCGGTTTCTTAGTGAATTTTCGCTAATCCAATGAGCTCAGGTCCCAAGCTGCTGGATTAAATCGGGATGTAGGCACAAACTCGGGCAAGAAAGACCATCTAAATTAATCAGGTGACTTATTCGCGGCCGAAAACCGGAGAATTTTGTCTAAAGTTATAATTTAAGGGCTATAATAATGCTTTAATAAGTTTCTGGTAGGCTAATTATTACAATAAATAACTTTAGTAAAGACCATTGTAAGTATTTCAGAAAATTGAAAACTGGAATAAGCGAAATTTCACGAAGTGCTTCTGTAGAACTCATACAAATAGTTTGGGTAAATCTGGAGCTATAGACTTTGGCATTTAATGTAATTGTAATTTATTGTAATTTAATGTAATTAATTGATGTATTATTAATATTATTATTTTACTGTGTGTAATTTTGTGTGTTTGTGACTTGTAGCATTATATTGGATTAATCTGTAAAGATGTTATAATTGGTGATAAAAAATAAATAATAATAATAATAACATTGCTAAGTTGATACCTATAGATCTCTGATTGACTTACTTTGTTTCACTCTTTTTATCAAATCGACAAATAAGTTTCTATACTTTACCCGACTGTCCGAAAGAAGGAGAGTTATGTTTTGTTCTATATATCAGTTAAAGATCAATCATTTTTTTCCCAATTAGTTTCCATACCAAAAATACCACCCACCTATTAATCTAACGAATACTCCTACAAATCTTTGAAATGGATGTGAATACAACCCATTCCACAAATACATTCGCAATTAAAATCCACACTTCGGCGCCATCTTGTCTTGTGCATACGTCAAATAGCGCGCATTCAAAATGTCAAAACCGCGGTGCGACGTGTGAGCAAGCAACTGGAGCATTAGAATTAATTTCCTGCTGTCGTGACGGCGTGCGTCGCTTCTGAAGTCTGGAGTGGGTACACCCGTCATTTATTTTTCGTGGTAAAAGAATTTCTTGTACTTAATGTACCAGGATTAAAATATCAATGTGGCTTCAATGAATAGTCAGAACGCCTACTACGATCCTTACATTACTCCTTTTGCTTCTTTTAAGTTCATTCATACACGCACGCTGGTTTTTTTTACACTTGTTTTTGAGCGTTAGTTTTTTAGTGACGATTTTTTGACACGTTTTTGTACATAAGGAGTTATATTTTTTAGAGACGAGGTTTTAATTGTAAGAGTTTTATTTGTTGCCTAGTTTATAAAAGATAGTCTTCGTTCAGGTTCAGAATGTCCAATTCCCAAAATGTCCAACGGTTTAAAAATTTTGGATTTAGACATTCTGGGAATGGACATTTTGGCAATTGGACATTTCGGGTATTGGATATTTTGGGGCATTGGACATTTTGGACATTTTAGGAATTGCCATTTTGGGATTTGGACATTCTGGGAATGGACATTTCGGGTATTGGATATTTCGGGAATTGGACATTTTCAAACCGTTGGACATTATGGTAAGTGGACATTCTGAACCTGAACGATAAGGAATATCGTTCATTTTAAACATAAAAAATATACTGCTGATTCGCAAAACCGATTATTTGAGTTACCCAAATTATCGTGTCAGAAAAACCTGACACATACCCGAATCCTGAAACCTTATCATCCACAAATTGTACCGTTTGCAAAGCCTTCCCAAGCATACAACATATTTCCTACATTGCGGCCACAATAACAAAACACGGGCTGTTGTCGTTGTTGGTGACATTCCCTCAGTTACGCACACGTGATTGTTAGTTTAGGACGTATATTACACTCACGAAATGTTGGTTAAACAAACGTTAACTCCAACAAGACTCCTCGTAGATATTGTACCGTCCTATGTACACCGGTTTTAGAATCACAATGCTTCCCTTTGCTTATCATTTGCTGGCAGAACTAGAAATTGCTTAACAAGCTAGATGTCAGGTGTGGTTTAGGGATGTTTAATTATGACCCTTCTTTTGATATTTTGGGAGTTCAAGTTCAATACATATCCGGCAACAGGGAGGGCGTGAGTCCGCTGAATGTGGGAAGCACAGGACCGGCTGACATTACAAAGCTGGGGGCTCACCCCTCACTGAACTTAGGATTACATTTGATGTTTTTTGATTTATAACATCTTCATCATCATAATATTACCCGAAAATGGTATGGGCGGTGGTGTTGTTGGTATGGTGGTAATGCCCCAAGAACGGTATATACCACTATGTGTGTCCACCTTTGTACTTGTGCATAAAATTTTAATATTAATAATCAATAAACTTTGATCACTAATAATAGTGATCAAAGTAAATATAAAGTGGCGAAATTCATCATGTCTCCTGTCTAGAGGTCTGTTTACAAACATAAATCCTGAACACAAATACGTTATGATTATTTTATTGACCAGAACCAATAAGATGCCTTCTAAGTATAAGGCCTTTGTCCTACAGTAGCATATTTTCAGGCTGGTATTATAATCAGAGCAGGCGATCATAACCAATCCTACTAAAATATTATAAATTTGAAAGTATGTTTGTTTATTTTTCAATCACACAAAAACGGCTGAACGGATTTGGATTAGATTTTGCGCTCAGATAGCTTATTACCTGGATTAAAACATAGGATACTTTTTATTCCGATAAAAATGGTATAACGGATGACAAAACACTTTTCATGCTGACGAAACCGCAGGCAGCTGCAAATAAAAATAAATAAACAATAATAATAAATTATACAATAAAATTTCTGAAATAGGAAAGTGTATTTCTCAACCACATCACAGCCATTCTCAGTTCAATAGCAATGATTGTAACCCATAAGCATTATTATTCTCACAACAGCACGCAAACTAACCCGCCTTACTATTATTCATAATCCATAGGTACGGGATTACTGAAACATCTTCATTTGAATTGAAAATTACTCCCAAACCACGGACTATGCGCAACGAAGCGATTATAGTGTATTATATCGTTGTATTAATCACAGCTTCGAAGATAGTAATCTTACCGATTGGGGAAATCGATTATTAAGTGATAAGTAGGATTTTATGTTTACGCCCCCACATAATTATGTTGACAGATGGTTAGGCAGAGGTAAATTAGACTCATTTTTCACCGGTCATGGTGAAAATGAATAATTTAGGTCACATTAATCTATTGCCATCGACCACGCACAGATCTATGGTCCTACTGAGTAAGAGAGGAATGTCAGATGGAAAGCCAAATAAGGCTTTGCCAACTCAGGCATCAAACATGTGGTGAACATAAAGAAAAAAAGAAATTAAAAAAAGTTACCTCGGACTCGGCATTTACGAATACTAGCCCAACGAAATTGCGATAAATCTCGGTTAGATAATTTTGTTTTTCAACTGACTTTCCGAAAAGGAGGAGGATCGACTATAACCCTTCTGTTGATCCTTTGGGAGTTCAAAGTCAACAAATATCCGGCAACTGGGAGGGCGTGAGTCCGCTGAATGCGAGAAGCACAGGAACGGTTGATGTTACAAAGCTGGAGGCCCGCGCCTATCTGGACATAGGATTACATTTGACGTTTTTTGATTTATAACATCTTCATCATCATAATTTTACCCGAAAATGGTAGAGGCGGTGGTGGTGTTGGCATGGCGATAATTCCCCAAAAACGGTATATACCACTATGTGAGTCCACCTTTGTACTTTTTGTGCATAAAATTTTAATGTTATTAATGAATTATACGATAAACTTTCTGAAATAGGAAAGTGTATTTCTCAACCACATCACAGCCATTCTCAGTTCAATAGCAATGATTGTAACCCATAAGCATTATTATTCTCACAACAGCACGCAAACTAACCCGCCTTACTATTATTCATAATCCATAGGTACGGGATTACTGAAACATCTTCATTTGAATTGAAAATTACTCCCAAACCACGGACTATGCGCAACGAAGCGATTATAGTGTATTATATCGTTGTATTAATCACAGCTTCGAAAACAGTAATCTTACTGATTGGGGAAATCGATTATTAAGTAATACGTAGGATTTTATGTTTACCACATAAATATGATGAATAAAATAACAATCCCCCGAATCCCGAATCTCTTCAAAGTTAGAGTTAATAGGCTTCTTCTGGGTAAGCTCACTCCATCGTCGACTTTGACTCTGTCACCTCTGACCTAGACTAGAGTCAAGAGCAAACACATTATATATAAAAAAAAAACGTATGATAATATCACACCTGTGTTCCACGATAGGTAAGGCAGAGGTAAATTAGACTCATTTTTCACCAGTCATGGTGAAAAATGAGTAATTTAGATCATATAATTCTATTGCCATCGACCACGCACAGATCTATGGTCCTACTGAGTAAGAGAGGAATGTCAGATGGAAAGCCAAATAGTGCTTTGCCAACCCAGGCATCAACCCCCTTCAAAAATGAAATCGGTGAACATAAAGAAAAAAAGAAATTTAAAAAAAATATATCACCTCGGCATTTACGAATACTTGCCCCATGAGATTGTGATAAATCTCGGTTTGATAATTATGTTGCTCAGTTATTAACTGACTTTCCAAAAAGGTGGAGGATCGACTATAATATGTGTTTATTTTTTTTTATTTTCACCGATTTGTCCGTCAATTGTGGAGCCATTTTGAAAACTATTTTATTGTTTGAAACAGTATGTTCCGAAATTGATCACATTTAAATTTGGTGAAGATTTGACAACGAACTACGGAGATATACAACAGAACTCTTCAATAAATGACGGAAAATCTCTCAGGATTGCTGCATTCACATGTCTTTTTATTTTTTATACTATTTCATAACATCACGCCAGTACGCTCTAAAGGGGCAAATGTGTACAGTTCACCTTGGTACACTCTCATTTCATCGGTTATCTTCAAGTTTCATGATATTCGGGTAATCTATTCTGATAATATAGGTTCCTGACTATAGAACTTGCATATTAGGTACCACAAGTAAAAAATGTAAAACAATAAAATACGATCGACTTCCAAATAAAAACAATACAAAGTGAAAAATAACTTCTTCTTCAGAAGTCAGTGTCAAAAAACGAACAAAAGAAAACAGGAACACCGACTTCCGAAAAAGAAGTTATTTTTCACTTTGTATTTTTTTTCTGGCAGTCGGTTGTATTTTTTTGTAAAAACTTTTTATTTTTTAACTTTTTTGCTTGTAATAAAAATTTAAACATAAAATCCGGGCTGAAAAGAAAAACAATTTTAAAACTCAATCATCTAATACAAATCCACTCGACTAGGGTAAGAGAGCGCAAATAGCTAGCAGAGCAGACATATAAAAAATGCCCACTCATTACCCTTTGGACCGACATAAGCGTCGGGCTGTCAGATAAAGAGTGCGCTTCGACGCGACGTCGAGCACTCTCCATTTGTTTGGACGCGATCGAGTAGCGCTCGTGAGCCGTGAGCGTGACGGACGTCAACTGGGATCATTACCATTATGATTATGAATCGTTCTTTTGATGTGTAGAAAAGTAAATACTGGCTGGTGTTCAATCCTATTTTCTTTCTTCATGAACAGTCGACAGCGGCCTTTTTAAACAAAACTTATTCATTAAAATAAAAAAAATATATAAGTAGGTACTATAATAAAATTCTTGAATTCATTCGTTCAATGACAAAGAACGTACTACCTAAACTGCTGCACGCAATTTGTCGAGTTCCTAACATAACTAAGGAAGGATTTTGGAAAATTCGTCATCTGCAGAGGTTATATACGGGCAGAAAATTCGTAACTTTTCCCGATTGAGACACCTACAGAGGTCTATTTCTTTTTGATAGTCTACTTTGTCGAATCACTTGTTAATTGAGAAGTAACTATCAACAATTTTAGTTTGTCTGCAGCACGTTATTATTTAGAAATAATAGAAAAAAAACCTGAAAAAAGCAGAAACAAAAAGAAAAAAAAAAAAACTTGCCAAACTTTTACATGGCTGACCAGATTTTGTAAAACTAGCTCGTGGCAAAATGGTGTTGACAGTGGACAAACTAACTAAAAAAAAGAGTGCTACAAACATACTGTTAACTATTATTGCACTAACATGAACAAGATTGTACGTCTCTTTATAAAGACCTCATTACACTTGGCAACTGGCCAGTAACATTTAAACAAAGTGCAGTATTTTTCTATTTTGACCTGCTTTGAAGACTGTCTGTATGTCATTATGCATCTCAGTTTGAGTTCAGGGTCAAAAAAAGTTTATTAAAAATATCAAAAACCGCAATCTTAAACGACGTAAACAATAAGAAAATGATGTTGTTCAGTCGGAGGTTACATATTTGCAAGCTCGCTGACTAAAACCAGATGTATCCTCCGACTGCACAGCATGATTCTTCTTGTTTGCGTCTTTTCAGTGCAGACGATTTTTTTTTTAATTTGAATATGCTTTTTGTATTTATAGCCCTTTAGTTAATTTTTTTTTTCGAATTCGGTACATTTAAATATATAAGTGTTCTATATTTTTGAAATCACCTCTTAAAATCCTTTTCTTTAATATTCCACAAGATGAGTTAGGAATAAAAAAAAAGTTGGACCCAATATGGCACCCAAAACCCACTATTTTCCAATTTTAATGTAGCCAGTGACACTCGCAAGTTTAGGACAAATCGATTGACGTAAAAATCATCAAAATCAGCCAACGCGTTTATTCTCTAGAACGCCACATAGGAACAAACATACATAGACTGATAAAAACATTACCCTCCTTCGGCAGTCGGGTAAAAATAAGCTTTACTATTCTATATAAACTTTCAGGCTATCACTATATTATAGTTAGTTTAGCACTGATTAACATTCAAATTTTAGAGGCGACATGTGGCTGTCCTATAGATGTAACTCTGCTTAACCCAATTAGAACTACAGGCGTTATGTTATCTTTACCTTTAATAAAAATTGTCTATGGGTATAAATATGTCTCATTTAAATTTAGAATCGGCTAATCAATGTTTAAACTTATCATTATGGTTTAAAAAAAGTTTTAATAAATAAGGCTCTTTGGTGCTAAATAGTTCTCTCAGCTTGAAGAATGATCATGTTTTTATTAAATAAATAGTTACATGTCAAACACAAGAGTTATTTGACTTTGGTCACAACATTGTTATGTACATAACTAATTTTTACTGAAACGTGAATTACATCGGAAGCGGACGCAAAATTATACCAGCTACCGCACTATAAACATGTTTATAACTACAGGCAAGATCGCAAAGGTAGCAGTGTATCAATTTATGTACACGAAAGTATCAAACGCGAAATAACAGAAGAAATATGCAAACTTGGTAACCACTACCTATGGAAACACATTTACTATATTATAAACAATTTACAAACCAGGTGAATCCAATTTAAACATCTTCTTAGACACATATATATCACAATTGGAACGGCGAAAGAGGGCTGTTGTTTTCAGAGACTTTATCATCGATCTACTTGGTAAGGACAGTCACGTCGCAAGATATCTAAATGAAATTAAAGGAACCGGGTACGAAATATTAAATAAAATAATTAAACTGTATAGTACCCGTGAAACCAGCACTACAATCACTATACTTGATCACATATGCACGAACATAAACAATCACGCGTTCAGCATATCTATAATAGACTTATCAGATCACAAGCAGATATTCCTTGAGATATATGTAGATAGATAGATATCCATATCTAAATCTATCCTATCAAACTGCCGTTTGACACCTAAGATAACCAAAAGGATCCAATAACAAGAACTTAACTATGAGAAATTATACAATAGAACCCTAATAGCAAACTACACTACTGACGAAAACGACTATTTAGAAAGATTTATCTCAGAAGAAATAAAGAAGAATAAAGAAGATAAGGCTTAAATCCTAAACCTACCTCAAGAAGACTGGATAAACCGAAATATTATAGACTCAATCAACTTACGGAATCACTTATGGCAACAAACAAAATCTTACTCGAACGATGAAAACCTACAGAGGAATTTTAATGAAGAACAGGACAGAGTAAAAAAAATAATCAAGAAAAGGAAGAAAACCTACTACCACAACTTATTTCATAACAACTACAAACAAACTAAAAAAATGTGGGAAATAATTAATAACTTAGCAGCGAATAAAGTCAAAGACAGTAATGCTCCTCCCAAAATGTTTTTGAACCCGGAATATATATTTAGAGTAAACTAACTATGTACATACATGTTTTTTTTAGTTTACTCTTAAATATAACGTCGGCAACGCCCCAGATGCGAATATTATATTATTATTTAGATTACATAACATTGTATCTCATTATAAAGGAACTATTATTTATAATTTCTTATGGGAAATAAATATCTTTAAACCTTGTTAGAAGAAGCAGTTACTTCAAAATATTAAACCCAGTAAAAATACAAGTTTAAAACTTCTCTACTAATACTGTAACGAATATCTAGGCGATATAGTACGACCACTATTCCTACTTTGTTCCTTACTATCTGCGCCCGGAACATATAACTTAGACTTGTAACTAACTTGAGACAATATTTAATATTTGCTTGTTATATATGATGGTAATATTACTATCAAGTTTCTCGGTAACTCTTAGATTAGAAAAGAAATGTTCTTTAAGGCTTCCTTGAACGAAGTTTGTTGAAATTTATTATTCTGTGGTATGTCATTATACTTTGCTAAGAAATAAAGTACCTTCCATTCCATTTTGCAAGCGCGAGCATCAGGAGCATCTTGCATCTGGAGTGGCGACCCCGTACCGGAAGACGTAGCGTTGGAAGGCGTTATTCTAGGTGGAGTCTTAACCTAGTCAAGGCTTTGGGAACCGGGTTGATGCGAAACGCACAGAACCAATCAGTATGACGACGCTTGGGAGAGGCCTGTGTCCAGCAGTGGACGTTTTTCGGCTGAAATTATGATGATGATGATGAAGTCTTTTTAATCAATCATGAAGGTATTAGAATGTTTTAATGGCAGTAGCTTTTTTCAACGGCTTTGTTGTCTTTGCATCAGGAGCCGAACATTTTGCTAGGATAAAACGAACCTATAGCACTTAAAGATAGTGAGGCTGTAATTTTATATCAGTAATTAAAAATGAAGGTGTTGATAGAAACAATTACAACAACAACGGTACTAAAAGAAAATTGTCACTATAAATTAATAGATTTATTTTGAAAACAAATATTCACCGTAACGTTCTTTTTTCTTTTATTTTGTCTTTAAATACTAAACACGATGTATGATAGCCCTAGTCTTCGCATGACATGATCCGCAGACAAATAGCTGCTGCAACTAACTTGACAATCCGATAACCGCAGGTGCGCTGCACAAATAATACGTCCAGATATCTTCCTCGGTTTAAAGGCAAGTCGTCTTGCTCACATTTCGAATCGTCTTCACTTTGATGTACGAGTATGTCATATGTTTAAGCCGGTTTGATTATTCGTGTTATGTCTATCTGTAGTATCCTTGAATATAACGAAAAGCAAGCAAGTATTCGTTATTGGGTGTACATAAGTTAGTGCGCTTATAAAATTAATAAAACCAATATTTTTTTTTTAAATCTATCTAGTTAAATATGAAGTCGACGTGAGCAACAGTACTTTTTTGTAAATGTTGGCCTAGTAAAATACAAATAGTAACAAAAGCTTCTTATGAGTAAAAAGTAAGCAAAACCTACACAACATTGTTTCCGAAGCATACTTTAAATAAACTAGAATGAAAGTGAAGAGCCCTGGTTAAACTTAGGACTTTACACAAAAGGTGAATAAATATGCTCTGTTTAACGTCTATTTTCAACGTTTTATTATAATACATTAATTAAGTATGCAGGTTACCAGGGGAGCCGATTACTTTTCCAATTTTTATTTGTTCGAATTTCATTTTACCGAAAACTATTAACCGACGTCTTTTTTGCTATATGCATTTTTTTACATATTTTCAGATCATCGAAGTATCATGTGGCATACGAGTATGTATTATTTTACTGAACTACATTTCGCCGATTTACAAAATAACTTTTTGCTTTTGGCCAAAGCCTCTTTTGAACTTTTTTCGATCGGCAAATGATTTATTTGCCATATTTTCACCATACCGAAACTAAATTTTACGGAATATTTTTTGGTCACAAATACATAGCCGGTTACTTGGTAGCATTTTCAATTTAAAATCGAAATGGTGTCATAAAAATTCAATATGTTTTCCTACAAAATTTTATGACAGAAACGAAAGCAAATGATTTATTAATAACTGCGATTAATAATTGCTAGTCCAAAAGCAAGCGAAGCGAGCTCGGGAATTTAGCGCAACCCGACACGGATAGGTTAGGTTCGAAGGGAATGACGCTCGCTTTGCTCGCCGTCGCTATTTCTATCCGTCGACAATTTTTTTTATTTCAAGTCTTTGTTTATACATTTACCCACTGTTTCCCTCTCACTTAGTATTTTAATTATTATGCGTATTTGACATGCGTATAAAAATTATGTTTTAATATCACTATGCGTAAATAAAATTATGCTGTAAAATATTATGCTTTAATATTATTATGATTAGAGAAATTATGCCTAAAAAAATTATGCGTAAGCTGATTTGCGTAAATAATGTTATCCGTAAATATAATTAGGGTAAACAAAATTATGCCATGTTATTTATTATGTATTAAAATTTTAGACAAAAGGATAGAGAACATGTTATAGTGTGCACTAACTTTCTAGGCGTTTGGTGAAATTAAAATAGTGGTATAATCAATGTTCGGGAAAATAATACTTCGAACAAATATTATTTCCGCTAAGTGTAACTTCGGTAAAAATGTTTTCGACCAAAGGAAACGTCGGAGTAACGAAAAAAATCGAATTGATAATGGGTCAACTGAGACAGTGGCAGACGTGACTTCGATGAAGTAAAAAAACAAAACGTTATTAGTTGAAAAGTTGGTGAAATGAAATTCGGTCAAATATTTTTCAAACTTATGTTAGGTAACCGGTTACCAGACTAGGAATTTTTCAATACCCTGTGATACTAATAGTTCTTCTTCGGAGCGTGTCCATGGCATATACAATTTTTAAATGTTATGACTGTTTGTCCCAATATTCGGCTACGGTAACAACATTCGCCGACGCAGCCATAAAGTCCTCATATGTACAGATTACAGGGCATGTGTTACAGGATGAAAGATGGGCCATGTCCTGCGGAGAGACGTCGCACAAACGCTGGACATCTACTCCTAAATGGGAATAATGGAAAGTATTTTACTACAAAATTTATAATAATATCCATTTCTTCCAGCTGCTCGGTTCCTACATCGAGAATAGATGTACCAAATTCCACACCATCTAATAAAGATATGCGGCAGGATATACGTTTCTTAAGAAGCGTCTACGCTTGGCGAGCCGAGCACAAGTGGATTCGCTCTGCACCTACAACGATCACTGTCCTTGAACGTAGTTTTCCGCAGTGTGCTCGTAGCATAGGCGATTTTGTTAGTGCTGCTGCTGCTGTTCCAACATGCGAAATGAAGCGGTGCTGGCAAGCGTGTTGCTTCGCTACGCAGAGCGCTACGACTTAGCAGTTACTGTGGCAGTACTACGAACGCGTAGTCTTCACTTTACTACCCTACCACACCTTTGAAACTTTTTAGTCAGCATTCTTTGATAATTTTAAGCCGTTGATATGTTTTAAGTATAAAATAGTTGATAAATATCAGGCACATATTTTGTCTCAGTACGTTTGAATATCCTCTTACAACAATTTAAAAGATTGTCCGAAGGTGAGACACTAGACTAAGCAAATAGATTACTGACCACAACACAATACGCCTGTTATTCGTCGCCGTTGGCCTGTGCCGACTTTTACCCCGAAGAGGTTGGCAGGGGTAGACACCATTATTATGCCAGTGATTTTTAAATGGATTTAATAATAAGATTCTATCTGAGGGGACTATGGTGTTCCATTGAAACCAATCAATGATTCATAACAGTATTTAATAGTTTGTATTTTTCAAATATTACTTAATTAACATTTGCGAATCCGGTATCTATCATGAGGCACCAGTTTGAACATAGTGGAAAATCAGGATTCGTGTCGGTCCAATGTTGTCAAGATAGTTAACTCCAGGTCAGTTATTTCTGTAAAGAAGATAAAATATAGATTAAAAAAAGAAAAGGTAACCACCATAGTAAAGGAGAGATCCTCTAATCAGATGGGTGTTTTGTCTGGTGGATGCCAGATGCTTGTCGACTTGCTGTATTTTATTTATGTTACTGTAAAAGCCCGAACTATTGTAAAACCTAGGATTTACCGGTAAGACTTAAGATTTACCAGTAACATATACATTGATGCCGCCACTACTTACAGAAACTGGAGGTCAATAGAAAGATGAGTTATCCGAACATCTTGTGATGCTTGCCGGGTCAGTGCACGGTTGTTTTAATTGAAACCCTTTCTCCCATACTAAAAATGTCCCCATTGTTTCTACAGGGTGTTTATTAACTAATATTAAAGAACATAATTTACATCTCTTCTTCATTAAAATGTACTACAATACTCACACATTGATTAATTAGTTCATAATGCAATTTTTTTTTACCCCGCAAAATATCAAAAGGGTAGGTACTATTGATTTTTTGGGATTCCATCGTTGTAGTCTTTCGTTGTTCGGCTTCATGTTGATACGAGTTCACTTGTCATGACTTTAAGCTGCTGTGATACGACATGAACTGTTTTATATAGAAATACTAAGATTGTTCCAGAATAAAAAAAAAACCTGAAGCTTTAGACAAGTGACATTCTATCAATGAAAGCGTTGCGAAAGCGATTGAAAAACCGTAAAAAATGTATGGGATATCCAAGCGCTATCGAAATGTCTCGTGATCAATACAATGCTTCGGCATTTCGACCACCGCCATCGCTTATGGAATGACACAGACTCTAGACACTTGGCATTCGATGGCAGCGAAGGCGATATTCGAAATGTAAAATGTAAGAGATTGATCACGTGATTTTTCGATCATCATCATCATCACCATATCAGCCGAAATACGTTCACTACTGTACAAGCAGTCCCCCAAGCGTCGACAAGTTGATCGGTCACGTGCGACTCGCATCCACCAGATCCCGCAACCTTCACCAGGTCACCGGCCAACCTGGGGGAGGCCTTCCAACGTATCGTCTTCCGGTTCGCGGTTGCCACTTCAGAACCCATCTGCCCCATCGGCCATCCGTTCTGCGAGCAATGTGCCCTGCCCGCTGCCACTTAAGTTTGGCAATTCTTTGGGCTATGTCGGTAACCCATGTTCTCTTGCTGATCTCTACATTTCTGATTCGATCACGCAAAGAAACTCCGAGCATAGCCCTCTCCATTACCCTTTGGATGACTTTAAGCTTTCCGATGAGGAACATTGTGTGACTACACGCCATTTATATCTATATATTGGTTACCGAATATTATTTTATATTTCAAACTGCGCGTGGCCGCCATATGTGTGGAACACATTGAAGCACGGACGCTTGGGTATAAAGATCGGTTTGACAGGCAACGTCATAAACTATGAGACAATATACATTTCTAAAACAAAACCTTTTAAAGAAACTCGTAAATTGCCTCTTGGTGTAAAACTGTCAAGACAAAAGTAGTATTTCAACGAAATTCTAAAGAGACTTTGAATATCCGATTTCTAACACGAACCCGAAAACCATAAATTAAGATTTGGGACAAAGTGGCTGCCAGCCGTGCAGCAGGGCAGGTAGGGAATTCAAGGAGGTTGGAAAGAGTTACTTAGCTTTAGGCAGGGAAACAGGACGGACTGATTTTGAGAGATCAAGAGAAGTCGGGTTATAGGGTATAACTTTGGAACCAATAATTGAAAGTCGTGTCGTTGTAAATATCGTGGTAACGAGTTTAACTATTAAGTTAAATTATAATTTAGTCTTATTTTGTAATAGTATTGTGTGAGTGAGTGCCGGAATGACTGGGTAAGTTTTAATCCTTATATAACGTAGGTAGGGACAAATCACTAATGTACACTTTATTCTATCATGGCGAGAACTTGTGTTTATCTCCTAATCCTCACCTTGACCGATATTTGTCACTAGCATTTGGTCTAGGGAAACGGTGAAGTCTTCCTTCACACATACAAGCGCTAATTTCATAAATTGTTACACTCTACAATTACTCATTTGACTATGGACTATTATTGACCTTTAACTGACATTACATACATGGAAGGCGGATCCGTTAATATTCACTACTGTACAAAACAGGCTATATGGTCGCTCTTAATTGGAAACATAGGACAACCAAATGTTAGTTGGTAAATTCTGTTTCCTATAGAAGGTCTGACTGCGGGTCTCATTGCATTGCACTTGATGTATGTACACTTGTAAACTAAAGGGGGTAGTCATTGCTGAACATCACAAACTGGGATATGATCATTATAATGAATGTTAGAGTCGTGTCTCGTTAAATCACACCAGGCTTTCGGGCCAATATCTGAATAAAAAATAATATTTGGCGAGACACGATGGATGCCCTGTGGAAAGCCCCGTTGTTGACGTCGCACGGCTGTCAATTACACTGGACCATCCTCGAAATTGGGAAGTTTAAAGAAGTGTGAAGTGACGATTTAATCCATTTCGACGTATAGCAAGGCAATTGCGTTGAACCTGCATCAGACCGAGTCTACGAAACGCTTGCATAGTATTGTATTGTTTAATAATGGTTGAGTAGGTCGAGGGTGAGCTATTTATTATAGTGCGCGTCCAGTAATTCTGGGAACTTGTCTTGTTCAATGACAGAGGCGCTTAGGCACAAACTGTCCTCTGTCTTAGGATTGAATAAGACATGTTTAAGTTTAGGGAAACATGTATTGCTTGGACCGTTGCGTAGCCTTCTCTAAGGCCTCGTGTTCTAGGACCAGCATTACACGTACGACGTGCCTGCTGTACAGACGGTCTCACGTCACTCGGGTGGACACTATTATCAATGAACTCATTAACGTAAATCAAGTAAACATATTTAACGCAAGCGTAGCGTTCCTATCCATTTCCTTCCGTTAGGTAAATAATGCATTTTGCAACCCTTTGTCTAATTAACTTCATACATTATTATTGTTTTACTTAAAGTCCTTATGGCTAACAGACAGAAATGTGTGCTGGGAGTTTGTTTCATCATTTCTTCTTACCAGCTATTGCACATAGGAAATGATGGTGGGTTGGGCGCTTTTGGGGCTGTCTTTAGGAGAGTTGATCTAATCAACTGCAATTACTTCTAGAGTTAAAACTCTCTGACAAATTATTTAATTGTATTTGTATTAATTCTTGAATGTATATTCACTACCCGTGACCACTATTCGGTCTTTGATGTAACTCTATACATTAGTGTAAAGGGTCTCTCACACAAGATTCAGTTAATTATAACAATTTAGTTTATATCCCCTTAGTTACGTTTTATCCTTCTAAACCACTTCCAAGTTATAAATTTATAACTGTGAATTCCAAAACAAAACAAAACTTAATTTGGTATTCACTATAATCGGAAGAGAACCATCCAGTCAATGGTGCGAGGTTCATTGGACAGCGCGGAATGGCGGGGCGCTGTCTCTCTTTAATCAAAAGAGCCGACTTTAACTCTAAATCTAGGGCACATTTAGGAAAAACGAAATTTTTATCAGCCTAGGGTCCTTTAGGAACCGTCACATTTGGTGCCGTGACCAGGATTCTCGTCATTAAATGTACTGATTAACGTCAGTGCAACGAGAAAGAACTAGAAAGGGTTACTACAAACAACACAACGTAAGTTAAGTTTCTATTATTCGTTAGGCACAAAAAGAGTTACCACGGTTAAAAATATTATAGGTAATAATATCGTATGTATTTACGACAAAATAACACAACGTAATTTTAGGGTTACTTAGAATTGTTAGACGATAAAAAGTACAACGACTGAATAGTTAACGCTCGCAATATGTTAGTTGAATTTGACGATTACATGTAACGGGTTCGAGTCCCGTATGAATTATTTAGTTAAGAATATACATGGATTCTATTGTCAGGGATTTGGGTTCAATTCCCATCTGATATACTGGTTGATGAGAGATAACAATCTCGTGTCTGTGCTACTGTGGGTTTTAATCCCATAAACAGTTAGATAATTTAAGTATGGTTTCATTTATTCGGTTCCAAAGTTAACGTAATGATGGGTTCGACCCCCTGTAAATGTGAGTTCGATTTTATGTTAAAGTAAATAAAAGAATTATTGTTGGTTCCAAAAGCTGAAAAATAATCATGGGTTCGATTCCCTACAAACGTGAGTTTTTTTGTCTGACAGGTTGTGCAAATCATACATAGCAAATACTGTCGCCGGAATCTATGATTATGGGATCATTTAGAAAATAAAATCCCGTGTACAGATGACCACAGCTGCGTCCTTTTTTTTTTGCGTCGACCCTAGCCAATTGACTCCGTCGTTTCTTTTTCGTTTTTTTTTTACAAAAACAAAGGACTGACCGGAACAGACAAAAAGGAGTCACCCGATACTAGTTATAACCCCAATCATAATATACATGAACAATGTGCTAATTGCAAAGTAAGCCTCGCACATTAAAGGCCCTCGTTCACCATCTCAAAGTAAAGCGTTGATTAGTTATGTCCAAGTTAACGCTAAGTGGCACGTAAAAGCTACGAGTATCTTTTGTTAATTTCACAAACGTAAATAGAGCTTCGGGTAGCAACTTACTGGTTAAGTGAATGCCTTTACAAATCTTGCGTTACATACGTTCAATAAATGCAAGATGTTTAGGGTATGCATCGTGCCCGGCGCATCACTTTTCTTTCTTTCTTTTTTTTATATTTATGGTTTTTGCGTCTCGTTTGGTATGCTTGTGATTTTAATGTGTTTCTTTAGTTAGGATAAAGTTAAAAAGAGAGAACTGAATTATCTATTGTTAAGAAGTTCAGTAGATTTGATAGGTTATTAGTAAAACCACTTGAATAATGAAACTAATAACCGCTTGAATAATGGAAAAAAAAAATACCAAGCATCTTTCGAGCCCTTTGTTTATTGCATAATACAATAGATGAAATCTAGAAAACAAAAATATAGTATCATCTAGGTCCGTAAAATAATCAACACTGCATTTAAAAATACATCAATCCTAGGTACTCATTGCGTCGTAGAATGTTCTAATTCATCCAATTGATGATCAATCAAGTCAAACAAATTTCATTTTATTGATAAGCTGTAAAATAATAAATAACAAAATGACAACGGACAACTTTTAACTAAACGCGCTAATGGGCAGATGTCGTGGCAAGTAAGTTATGGGTCAGATAATCTTATAATTAGTGCTACTCGAACGTCGTGAAATTCACACACGTGGTTACGCGTGACTTTGACTGGCGGTTAGCCTACTCGACACTTTAAATGCAGATGACGAGGCCTTAAGGGTTTCACATGTTTTTTTATTGAAAACAATCTTGTTCAATATTCTTAAGCTCAATATCATTTAACTTTATAGGCAATCACACTACAGAATAGTCCGATCAATCTAGTTAGGTAATTTAATTGGGTAAGGAAACAGTAATTCGCATAAAGTTAAAATTTTATAGTTAAAAGAAGTTACGAAGTAGTCCAAATGATTCGTTTGTTTTTTTTTTACGTCTTTATTTTTATTACAAATAAGGTTGCGTATTTGAGTGTACGGAGAAAGCTGAGCACATATTCTTAGTTATAAGTATAGTACTGGTTCCTTAGATATACAAACGTGAAGGTGACTATTTAAATTACCTAATAGGTACTTTAACATCATATAGAAAGATTCACTAAAATACTGCTGACTCGACAGAGTATGCCATGTTTTAAGAGGATAGATACTTGTGTGGACTTATTTCAAATTCCAGGATACCCGAGTCGTCACATAGCTTCTACTACTCTATGTTAGACCAACGGTGTGTACTTGGCCCAGAGCTTCATCCAGGTGATTGACACCAGCTGAAACCGGAAGTTTGCTGTTGCGTGACTCTAGTCCCTAAGATAAGTCCTGTGTTTTTTAACGCGATGCCTCAACGGCCGCGATACCTGAGTCAGGTGTGAAACAATAGAAGAACAATTGTTTTCTAATTATGACTCAGATAATTGGAACTATGGCTAGTTACCAATAAGAAAAGTTATGAAATTTATCTTGTCAAAATTGTTACAATCTGAGGGGGGCATGATTCTGACTTTCCAATGCGTGCCCCGGTAGCAAGATAAACTTATGGTGCATAGAATAAAATTTATTTTGGAAAATCTGAGGTGGTTACAGTTTACATATGAATTTCAAATCTTTGTTGGATTATTTGAAGTCTCTGGCCTCTTAAAATCAGTTGGATATAACTCTCAAACTCTTGTTAGAATTCTAATAACTTTGTTTAATTTTAAAGGTTGATGTAGCTAAACACTGGTACTCAGCTAAATCCGATAGGATTGGAAGCCGACCCCAATATAGTTGGGAAAAGGCTAGGCAGGCAGATTTATGTACCTAACCTTCTAATACTTGTTCGGTTTCAGAAATACTTACCTTTTAAGGTCAGAGGGGGGCTATTCCATCTTATTGGTATAAAATTCTAATGAGTACATGGTGCGACTTATTTCAGTTACTTCTGAAAACGAATTTGGCAGCTGACTCGGCAGTAAGATGCTTAAGCAGAGAGTCCAGCGCAGATCGCCGTCCAGCGCAACTGCGATAGGCTGAGCTTAGAACGAGAGAGTACCATAGGTAGTACTAATAGGAGAGAATCTGGTATGTAAATTTAAATAATAAGCATGCTCAGATCTTTTGAGATGTTTTCTAACAAGATTATTGTAGTGATTGAAAGCTACGAAGACTCTGGTGTGTAAAACTAAGCAAAAGCATACCTACGGGTCTATTGAATTTAGTTACTTGATAATGAAATGGGTTAGCGTCATTATAAATGATTTATTCAGATACAGCAATTACGTATCGACTGATAGAAGGTAATAGGAGACTGTGATAGCTGAAATTAAACTATAAACATGCACAGATTTATACGAACTTTGTTACTTGAATTTGACAAGAGATTATATACCTTTCGAAATAAGCAAAACAATTGTGACTCGAGCGTAGATGTGAATGTAGATGTTACTGCGAAATACTACAAAATAATAGCAGATATTGAATCTTATTGGATTAAAGATCCAACTAGAATAATTATAACTAGTCCATTTGGTGAACCTAGCACTAGGGTACGAGTTTATAATCTAGGACTGTTTTATGAGGCAACAGAGATCATCCTATTGTGAAAGCTCATCCGCTGTACTACGTCACGCGTCTGATTTTCAGAGGGGGGAATGTGACTACACGCCATTTATATCTATATATTGGTTACCGAATATTATTTTATATTTCAAACTGCGCGTGGCCGCCATATGTGTGGAACACATTGAAGCACGGACGCTTGGGTATAAAGATCGGTTTGACAGGCAACGTCATAAACTATGAGACAATATACATTTCTAAAACAAAACCTTTTAAAGAAACTCGTAAATTGCCTCTTGATGTAAAACTGTCAAGACAAAAGTAGTATTTCAACGAAATTCTAAAGAGACTTTGAATATCCGATTTCTAACACGAACCCGAAAACCATAAATTAAGATTTGGGACAAAGTGGCTGCCAGCCGTGCAGCAGGGCAGGTAGGGAATTCAAGGAGGTTGGAAAGAGTTACTTAGCTTTAGGCAGGGAAACAGGACGGACTGATTTTGAGAGATCAAGAGAAGTCGGGTTATAGGGTATAACTTTGGAACCAATAATTTAAAGTCGTGTCGTTGTAAATATCGTGGTAACGAGTTTAACTATTAAGTTAAATTATAATTTAGTCTTATTTTGTAATAGTATTGTGTGAGTGAGTGCCGGAATGACTGGGTAAGTTTTAATCCTTATATAACGTAGGTAGGGACAAATCACTAATGTACACTTTATTCTATCATGGCGAGAACTTGTGTTTATCTCCTAATCCTCACCTTGACCGATATTTGTCACTAGCATTTGGTCTAGGGAAACGGTGAAGTCTTCCTTCACACATACAAGCGCTAATTTCATAAATTGTTACACTCTACAATTACTCATTTGACTATGGACTATTATTGACCTTTAACTGACATTACATACATGGAAGGCGGATCCGTTAATATTCACTACTGTACAAAACAGGCTATATGGTCGCTCTTAATTGGAAACATAGGACAACCAAATGTTAGTTGGTAAATTCTGTTTCCTATAGAAGGTCTGACTGCGGGTCTCATTGCATTGCACTTGATGTATGTACACTTGTAAACTAAAGGGGGTAGTCATTGCTGAACATCACAAACTGGGATATGATCATTATAATGAATGTTAGAGTCGTGTCTCGTTAAATCACACCAGGCTTTCGGGCCAATATCTGAATAAAAAATAATATTTGGCGAGACACGATGGATGCCCTGTGGAAAGCCCCGTTGTTGACGTCGCACGGCTGTCAATTACACTGGACCATCCTCGAAATTGGGAAGTTTAAAGAAGTGTGAAGTGACGATTTAATCCATTTCGACGTATAGCAAGGCAATTGCGTTGAACCTGCATCAGACCGAGTCTACGAAACGCTTGCATAGTATTGTATTGTTTAATAATGGTTGAGTAGGTCGAGGGTGAGCTATTTATTATAGTGCGCGTCCAGTAATTCTGGGAACTTGTCTTGTTCAATGACAGAGGCGCTTAGGCACAAACTGTCCTCTGTCTTAGGATTGAATAAGACATGTTTAAGTTTAGGGAAACATGTATTGCTTGGACCGTTGCGTAGCCTTCTCTAAGGCCTCGTGTTCTAGGACCAGCATTACACGTACGACGTGCCTGCTGTACAGACGGTCTCACGTCACTCGGGTGGACACTATTATCAATGAACTCATTAACGTAAATCAAGTAAACATATTTAACGCAAGCGTAGCGTTCCTATCCATTTCCTTCCGTTAGGTAAATAATGCATTTTGCAACCCTTTGTCTAATTAACTTCATACATTATTATTGTTTTACTTAAAGTCCTTATGGCTAACAGACAGAAATGTGTGCTGGGAGTTTGTTTCATCATTTCTTCTTACCAGCTATTGCACATAGGAAATGATGGTGGGTTGGGCGCTTTTGGGGCTGTCTTTAGGAGAGTTGATCTAATCAACTGCAATTGCTTCTAGAGTTAAAACTCTCTGACAAATTATTTAATTGTATTTGTATTAATTCTTGAATGTATATTCACTACCCGTGACCACTATTCGGTCTTTGATGTAACTCTATACATTAGTGTAAAGGGTCTCTCACACAAGATTCAGTTAATTATAACAATTTAGTTTATATCCCCTTAGTTACGTTTTATCCTTCTAAACCACTTCCAAGTTATAAATTTATAACTGTGAATTCCAAAACAAAACAAAACTTAATTTGGTATTCACTATAATCGGAAGAGAACCATCCAGTCAATGGTGCGAGGTTCATTGGACAGCGCGGAATGGCGGGGCGCTGTCTCTCTTTAATCAAAAGAGCCGACTTTAACTCTAAATCTAGGGCACATTTAGGAAAAACGAAATTTTTATCAGCCTAGGGTCCTTTAGGAACCGTCACAATTGTAAGCAACCCCATCTCAGAGCCATATGTCATCACTGCCAACACACACTGGTCTTAGACTTTCATCTTGAGACACAGTGGTAAGTGTAAGTGAGATTTTTCGATATCGCTTGTCAATCCCATACAATTTTACCAATTCTATACACTCGCTATCACCACGCTTTCGATGATAGAATGTCACTTGTCTAGAGCCTCTTTTCTTATCTTGATATGACGGGAATAAAATACAAATTATTATTTGCTTCAATATGTAAAAAGCTTACCAAAAAAATTTGTATGAGGGTTCCATATCCGAAGTCACAAATGATTTACTGGTTTAGTCTTCTTTACGAATGCATGTGCCTTTAAAACTTTCATAACCTACTGGACAACGTTCTCCTTCCAGTTTTGAAGGATTAGCGAAAGTGATGGCAGCAAGTGCAGCAAGCACCACAAAGATGACGAGATACAGCTTCATGTTGATACGAGTTCAATTGTTACGACAATGATCTGTGATAACTTGATGGACTGCTTTATATACCACCACAATAATACTAATATTCATAGCAACATATTTGATCTTTAAGGTAACCTTAACCAAACTTGACATTTATACTTGTTTGTTTTGAGGAAAAAGATTAGAAAAATTAATAATACGAAATAACTACGACAACATATAAAAGAACCTTCTAATTTATGTTTCAAGGTTATATTCCATAGTTTGTAGAAGGTTAAGCAACGCTTGCCGAGGTCTATCCGTGGATGGGTGACCGTTCTTGACACACCGAGTTTCTTCCCTGCTTCAGAAAGCACGTAAAGCCATTAGTCCCATCTGTCATTAAATTTGTAGATCTTTGACAGTCGTTACGGGTACTCAGAAGCCTTAAATCTGACAACAGTCTTGCCAGGGGCTATCGTGTTACCCAGTTTACGGATTGTGGGGGTCCGATAGGCAGTCGCTCTATGTAAAATACTGGTATCCAAAGCCTTATCGGTAAGCTTCCTTCATTCGGTCTGCCCGGTGGTCTGTGTGATTGGATCGCAGACTTCTTGAGAGATCGGTCCATTCGAGTAGTTATTGATGGCTGCTCGTCGGACCAACTGGATATTAATGCCGGGGTCCCTCAGGGGTCGGTCCTCTCAGCAACATTGTTCTTGTTGCACATTAACGATCTGCTTAAACCCGGCACCTTTGGGTATGCAGACGACAGCACTGTTGCTGAGAGATATTGTCCAACGCACGGGCTACCGGGCAACAGATCCGGTCTCTTCGTGAGGCCATGGTGGAGCGCTTGAACTTGTCCTTGCAGGCAGTCTCCGAATGGGGTGATGCCAATCTGGTCAAGTTTAATGCTACTAAAACCCAGGCGTGTCTTTTTTCCGCTAAAAAGAGCCAATTTCACCCGGCTCCAACTTTTCGTGATGTAACCGTGCCAATAACGGACCATCTTGAGCTTCTTGGCGTTACGTTGACATCGACTCTCAATTTTGGGCCTTACATTGAGGCAAAGGCTCAGCTGGCTTCCAAAAAGTTGGGGATCCTTGCGAAGGTGAGAAAGTACTTCACGCCGGAACAGCTGCTCAACTTGTATCAAGCGCAAGTTCGATCGTGCATGGAGTACTGTTCTCACCTCTGGGACGGTTCTGCCAAATACCAGCTTGATGCACTAGAGTTGATCGAAAAGCGGGCCAAGAGACTTATCGGCAATGAGGCACTGGTCAAATCAAAGCTCCAGAGCCTTGAACATCGTCGCCGAGTTGCCAGCTTGTCGGTTTTTTATCGGTTACATTTCGGGGAGTGTGCGATGGAATTGCATGATTTAATTCCGCCCAGCCCGTTCCATCATCGGACAACCAGACGCACGGCGATGCGTCATCGGTACATGGTGGACATCCCACCCATACGCACAAAACGTTTTGGGGACACTTTTATTATGCGTACAGCTAAGGAGTGGAATTCCCTGCCGGAGTCTGTGTTTCCCGATAGCTACAATCTAGGGGTCTTTAAGTCAAGAGTGAATAGGTTACTTCTAGGCAAGCGTGCTTCACCGTCGACCACATCATCGCTTACCATCAGGTGAGATAGTGGTCAAGCGCGAGCCTATATACAATAAAAAAAAAAAAAATAAAAAAAAAAAAAAAACCTGCTTAGGGTTGCCAGAGGGCCGGTTTCGTCTGGATTCACCCGACATTTTAACTGATCTTCAGACTCCCGACAAAACTCAAAATCTCCAGACAAACAAGTTCTCGGAAAGTTCTTTCTTTCAATCAGTTGTTGTGTTATCAATTCTTGTAAGCAATGCTTACTGTGAAAAGATGTTTGGTTTGCTAAATAATTTTTATACCAATTTATATCCATACCAAAGATAGAAATTGTATAGCCTATGATTTAAGGCCCTTCCACCGCTTTAGTGCCGTAAAACGTTTACTTTCTATAAGAAACATGTTTTTTTCGTTGTAACGTTACGTTTAGCTCTTTTGAGCTAAACGTAAGCCACGTTAAAAGAAAAGTTAAAAATAGGGGCCGGCTTCGTACGACGTGCCGCCCGCGCAAAACTACTGACTGAGGGATCAGCTACGGCCGTTGCCGCCCTCCTCTTCCAAGTTGGCGAAGGGGCAACCGCAGACCAGGGCGGCGTGATACGGTGCGAGGGGACGGCTGGTGGAGCGCTACCGCGATATGTGGGCCCTCGTGTTCAGCGTGTGCACCCTGCGCGTACTGCTGGAGGGCGCGCGCGGCCTTAGCGCGCAAACCACCGCCGCTGAGGACCTGTCTTCCGCAGTTCATACACCACGTGCCAGACTGGCACAACTTGTTATTATAACAGTAAAAGTTCACTTGAGAGTATAATTTTTATTTATTTATAATCTTCAGGGATTAATAAAACTCATTCACAAACTGAATTCATTACAATTTTATTAGTACTTTGTGGATAAGAATACACTTTGTAATTCAAGGCTAAAATATGTCCATTATTGTGTATTATATTTATTGCACTTCGAAGATTTGATAAACATTCACAGGCTTAATATATTACAGTTTAAAGAGTTCTTCTGATAAGATAGTATACTTGGTAGTAATAAGTCGTCAACCGACTTTTGGCGTTCACAACCCGAATCCAACTCAAAAACCTGACGCCCGTTTTTTCTCGTTCTGTCATATCTTCTCAATTTCAAATTCAAATCTCAATTATATGAACAGAACGAATAGAAAACGGTTTACTGAGGTGGCAGTCTGCCACTGCCCTTATTTTGAAAATTATAATTTACAACGAAGTGATGGACACTTCATGGTATGTTATGTCTATCGCTTAAGAAAATAAATTGGACAGACAGATGTCAGATCAGATGAAAATGTTAGAGTATAAAACATTCTTAGATTTTTAGATTACAAAGTAGCGGTAAAAATAAGTCGTGGATGTTAAAACAATCAAAGATAACTAAAAGTATGCTTTTCTGGTGCTAACAGTATCAATGAATGCACATAAGTGAGTCACATAAGTTGATACAATTTCAAAAGATAAAAAGATGCGGTTTGTATAGTATTATAAAACGTAAATAAACTAAAAGATGTGGATCTGTACAGCAGAATACCACATCGTGTTACTAAAAGTTTTGCTTAAAAAAAATAACACCACGTTATTTTTTTGCTATTTTTGGATACTCCTCCATGTAGCTTGGATGTTTAAACATATTTATACACAGTAAAATTTATGGCTAGAATTTCTTCAAAACTGAAATAGCATAATATATGTAAATCAAAGAATTTTTAACTATCAATATTGTCCAAAACGAGATTCAAATTTGATGTTCTGGCTCCGAGTGGGCGCACGGCCAGTACCGCGTTAACATTGGGGAATATAAACGCCTTAACTAGACTGAACTTTGAAGTAAATTGTTTGAATTTAAAATCTTTGTCCAATAATCCGGTTGTGTGCCGTAATTACCGAAACAATTAAAGTCAATCTGCCTCGCGTGGATCCACTTTTCAGGCACTCAAGAAGTTAAAATATCTAAATTGGTAGACTCGGGTAAAGTCCAATGCCAAATACATAAGGAAATTTCAACCTATTAATTTTAAAAATAAAGTTTTATTATACATTTTTTTAAATATTTGTATCTCCCGACAACCTCAAAATTTCGATAGTTTCAATGTTCGCCAGATATTTTCGTCTTCCAATCTGGCAAACCTTACCCAGAATCCGCTAACACTGGAAGTCGACGCTTATAGAGTTGAGAAAGGCTAGGCAGGTTGATTGATGGTTTGTAGTAGGTTAATGTTGATACCTGTTAATTAAAAAAATAAATGATATGAAATAGCACTTGCTTTTAAGGCACTTGTCCCATCGCCGACGATCAGCGAGCAGCAAGTAGAGCTAGAACCGTGTTGGTGAGCAGTGAGATGCGAGTGAATAGTTCCGATTGTTTTACCGCTCGGCCATGAGCGAGTGTTTTTGTGCGACAGGCGCACTCGCTCGGGTGGTCAGTCAGCTTGAGCTCTGACGGCCAAGCAAGCATCGCCGATCGAGCGTTATCTTTGATAGCTCTTGTCTCTGCGATAAACTTGTACTGAGAGAGTACTCGTCGGCAGTGTGAACAGCCAGCGACAATTTATTAATTTATGTGTCTCTTTTATTGACACGGGATCTGTATCTTTTACCTGTAGTACCTAAATACTTTAAAGGTGTCCGCGTCGTCCCACAAGAAAGCGATAATCGCACGATTACACATCTTGTTAATTTTTTTCGGCAAAGTCGCACCGACACAGGGCTTTCGGTCTCCCGGTTTTTTCCTACAAAGAAACGATTGCGTATTCACGCCTTAATCGCTTACTATTAAACGACACCTAAAATTTTAAACGTTGAAAAGTTTACAAACAAAAAGTCATTGATTAGTTTCCAAAAACACTCCTTTTATTTTTATTTTTTTGTGTCCATTATTCTTTTATTAAGAAGTTTTACAGAATTTCACGGTAATTTAGAAAAGTGTCTAAACCGGTGGTGGTTGGAGGCCAAACGCATCCACTCCACTTCTGAAAACAAAAAAAAACATACAAGTAAGTTTATATTCAAACAAAACTATTGTATACAAAACAATTTTGTAAGTAGGTACTATAGGTCTGTCTGTACGTGATGTTATGTTACTCAAAGAACTGTGAACTGATGTTTCCCAAGGTATACTTTATTGAAATACTAACTTCTGCCAGAGGCTTCGCCCACGAATTCGCCCAAATTGTCCCAAAGGAACATATTCTCGCTATAAAAGCTATCCTTTATCCTAATCCAGGACATGTTCTACCTGTGTACCAAGTTTCATCCAAATTTGTTCAGCCGTTAAGACGTGAAAAGGTCAGACTTCAAATCGAAATCAAAATATTTATTTCAACTAAACCAATAGGGGGTGTTTTTTATTCAATTATATCATTAAAATTTACATAGTATATAATACTTAATTAACAATAACTACCTATATATACACTTAAATAAAGATAAAATACGACGAATACGTATAAAAGGGCAGGGGTCATAGGGCGTCAAAAAATTCGTCCACATCGCTGTCAACGTGAAAAGTGCCCAGAACGCTGGCAGCATTGCCACGTTGGATGGCAATGCTGATTCTCTGGCCAAGGAAAAGCCCAGCCCTCTGGTCACGTGAAGAGTCGACTAACCGCTTGCTTACATCTCGAAATACTCGAAGAGCACTCGGACCCCATGGACCTAATGTTTCAACCCCAAACGGCTCAAATATATAACTTCCAATAAGGTTGTTGTATTTGCGCCGTTTGAGGTTTTCGGCACTAGCAGCAGCTGCCCCAGCACAGCCCGCCGTGCTAAGAAGATGGGATGGTGCAAGGGTGTCGACACATGTTGCATCCCACACCAGAGGCCTACCCACCTTCCATGGCATTATGGTCATCCCGTCTGGTCTCTTCCCATCGTCGCGCGCCAAGCCATTGGGTTCTAAAACAGCTGGCACACCGGCGGTGACAAGAGCTCGACGTATGATGTCATTAATGCTGGCGTGCCGTGCTAACCGACCAGCGCTCCTACTGCAGGATAGGCCATGGTGTCCGAGGCGGTCGACTGCTTCACCACATTGACAACGATGTGGAGCTCCGCTGGGAGCACCCAAACGCAGACATGTAGCGATCCGGAAAGTGTTGTCACTCAACATAGTTCCTATGTTGGGTGACGGTAGTGCCTGTAGCCAGAGGCCTGACTCCCATTCTCCCACAGCCAGCAGGCGGGCACGCTCAGCAGTATTGGTGGACGTATCTATAAGTTTATTCCGTACCAACCTGCAGAGCGGCTCATCCCACTGTCTCTGGGAAAACGGGGTCTTGGGCAACGCTGTATTCGGGCAAGCCACTTTCCAGGCATTCACTGCATCGGTCGAGTACGGCACTTCACAGTTAACCAGTGATGGCAACAGGATTTTTCTGGTTAACTTTTCAGTGCTGTGGACCGAAGACATGGCTTGCAGCCATGCTCGGTCATCCAGGGCCACATTAAGGATAGATGATAGCGTGTAACGAATAATCTGGTCAACTTTGTCCAAGAGAATTTGTGAATGCTTCCATAATGGCGAAGCGCGAAGAAAGTACATGAAATTTGGACCAAAACAACAATAACGAATGAGGGTGATAGCCGAATGTACATTAATTTTAGAGAGTCTGTCCGAAATATCGTTGAAATGTGTTATTTTGGCGTCAATGAATGGAGAAAAACTATCTTCCAAAATTGGGGAACCTAGGAGGTTCTATACTACCTACCAATAGGTAATTTTGAATTGACAAACAAAATATGAATCTAGTTGCAAATCCGCAAGTCTCAGTAGGTCTCGATGGAGAAGAATGTGCAAGAAACTTCACGGACACTCTTTTCCATTAGTTTTAATTACAATTACTTGGTTACATCATTCTTTTTGAAAAATGCATATATTATGTGAGAACGATGTAAATAGACGTGCACGTAAAAGCGTCTAGACAATCCAAACAATTCTAAAATACATTTAGTACGTAATTAAAAAGCAGGCCGAGGCAGCTATATTATGACCCAACCCAACTGATGGCACCCGTTAACAGACATACATAATAATACAATATTAATACACCTTACATTGCTAATATTAACATTGATATGTAAGGATTAACTTACTTATTCTTCTTTTATATCGCAGATTTGACGGCGTTCTCCAAGCCTGCTGCCGGGAGTGGCCAAGGTGATGGCAGCAAGTGCAGCGAGCACAACATAGATGACGAGATATAGCTTCATGTTGATACGAGTTCACTTGTCTAGAGATTGTACTATGATACCTGAAGGACTGCTTTATATACAACCACAATAATACTTAGTTTAGTAGCAACATTTTTAATTATTTTAATTCAATTATTATGCATTTCTTTTTCTTATTGTATTTCGTTCTCAAATCAAATTAATAACATATGATATAAATGTCAAAACAATTATAATAACATCTTTGGAACCGGTAAGTTAATTAAAGATCTTATCATTTTAAAGTTCGCCAGTCAAACCAGATATTCTTGGAAAATCTTAAAA
The DNA here is from genome assembly GCA_947562075.1 of Orthosia gracilis. Classification (NCBI taxonomy): domain Eukaryota; kingdom Metazoa; phylum Arthropoda; class Insecta; order Lepidoptera; family Noctuidae; genus Orthosia; species Orthosia gracilis. The sequence goes on from OX387269.1 coordinate 3,115,102, forward strand.
AAAAATAAGCTTCGTAGGTCTGCTAAACCATACCTTAGAAAAAAATCACGTAACGTGCAAACGCAGAGTACGTTTGCATGTTACGTGATTTCCGCCGTAGTACTTTGCCGTTTTTCGAAAAGTATTAGGGGCATACTGAACCCAGTATCGACTATGAGTAATCCAGGTATATAGATACTTATTCGATTAGATGCGATATACCGACGCGACAGTTATGTTTTAATGTCAACATTCATAATATGTTGCATAGTTTCCAAGCGGAACCAGACGGTTTAGCTATTTTACATAAAATATTTTAGAGTGTGTTTAGTATTTTTACTAAAATATAACATCACGCCGGCATTCTCTGAAAGGCTGGGTAGATCTGTAGCTGGAGTTCGCCTAAATTTTGCTAGAATTTTTAAGACCCATATAATAGAGAGAGAAATAAAAAAAACAATTTTTCTCAGTGCACCGATTATGTGATTCGTATTCATCATGGTACAGAGAACTTTTTTTTTTAGCTTTTGGTGTCCCTCAGCTGGGCAAAGGCCGCCTCCATATTATTCCAGTTTTTTTTTTTTTTTTTTTTTTTACTTTTGATGGGTTTGCTCTTGACTCTAGTCTAAGTCAATGACAGAGACAGAGTCGACGATGGAGCGAGCTTACCCAGAAGAAGATAACTTTTTCTCCTGCCTTCACTAGCCAATCCGGCAGAAATGAGTCCACGCCAGCCTTAGAGATAAAAAAAAAACACATAAAAAAAAATACTTTTGAATTAATAAAACTTTTCGGTCAGGATTTGATTGTAAGAAATGTTTTCGCATTTTCAAATGTTTCATAGTGTTTCATGGGGTAAAATATTACATAAATGTAGTAAATATTTGTATACCGTTTCCCCTCTAAAAAGCTTATTTTATTCACTGAAAACTGTGCATAGAAAGCATTTTAATCACGATTTTGGTGTTTGAATTTAGAACACATCAATATATTCGACCTCCACCTCAAGGCTATTACAACCTGCTTGCGCAAAAAATGCTCGATACAAACTCCTTTTGCAAAGAATAGTCGACATACAAACTCCTTGTGCTTTTCGCTTAAATATTTCTTTTTATCGTAGTCATGGCATAAAGTATAGTATGTAACTCTTGAATAAAACGGATTTATATTAGGCCATGAATCATTTGTGTTGCTCAGGATTATAACTCTTCAGGGTTTGGTGTATCATACAAAACACAGAAGTAGTCTGGAAACAGTGCAAAATATGTTTTCCTTAATAACGTTTTCCACTGAAACAACATTTTTGGTGTCAGAACTCACCGCGTTTATCACTTAGTGAATCTAAGGAAAAATTTTGGTTGGAAGTGCAGGAAATGGATCTTTAATGTTTATTACGCAGTCAATAATTACTACGTGCAAATATCACCCTGGACTATATGAGTTATCGTTTCTGATGACTTTGCCTTAATTTTAATTTTTAATAAATTATATATATTCAAATATTTGTTTTTTTTCAATTTTAATTACTCGACATTTCAAAGAAATACAAAACCACATTCATGATAATAACGATTTAGTTATTAAAGGGGAAAATCGAATGAAACATAAAAAAAAAAACAAATAATGTACCTACATGAAATTGTTGAGAGCTGGCAACCTCTTCATTGTTACCGAAGTGGTAGGCAACAATTTTGTTCACAAAACTTAGGTTTTGCCTGGATTATCTATTCCTGTATTTCAGAGCAATAAATCAACTAATGACCTGTGGGCAATCAAGTGATGGTGCGAACATGGCTATTCAGATTAAGAAAGTATCTAATTTACATTTCATACGCCCAGTGGTAACAGCCGAGACTTACAAGTTGCAGTTCGCAGGATCGAACCCAGGCAGGGGCTGTACTTTGTGTTAATTATTTTATCACCACTGCTCTCAAAACGGTGTAGGAAAACATCGTGAGGAAACCACATGTCGTAGAAACAAAAATTGGAAGATTTGAGACATCCACCAACCCGCACTGGGCCCGCATAGTGGATTACGGCCCATGCCCTCTCACAGAGAGCAAGCCTGTGTCACAGCAATGGGAACATTAAAAAAAGGCTGATGATAATGATACACCCTTTGAAGGTATACCTACTATAGCATAACATCACACCCAAAGGTAGTACATACAGTAAACTCTTATTTCGCCAGTTATATTTAAGACCCTTGTACTATTAGAGACGAACCTAATTGCAATTAATCGTGCACCAATCTAAGTGAGAAATTTGAGTCGGGAAAATCCAGTAACACCATGCTGGACTCATATCTATGAATTGAACCCAGGACCTTAGATTCAGCAGTAACTCTAGACTAACGAGGCAGCCTTACCTGTAACAATGGATACGATCTAAGCTATGTCAACAGAGATAATCCATACTTAATTATATTATAATTATGTATATAATATAACTGTGTAAGAATCTCTGTCTATCTGTGACCTTTTCATGCTGAAACCGCTGAACCGGTTTAGATTAAATTTGTTATGGAAATATTTTCAGATCATGGAAAGGACGTAGGAGAGTTTTTATCCTGGCAAGAATGTCCTTCCTGCTTGAAGATAATTTCTGCACAATGCAATTGAAGATAATATTGAAAGGTATTGGAGTATTGAAAGCTCGGAAAGAAAAATAGGTTATTCGAAGTACTCATTTGAAGTCGTAGGCAAAGGCTAATTATAATTCGATTACTGCCGGTTACACAACGTTCAATTGATCATCAACTGTTTACAAAGCAATCATAACGCTCCATATATTGTATTGGTTTTCATGGACTGGATTATATTGTCCACTGTCAGTTGGTATCACTTCCCATTATGATATTTGTATAGCTCTAAGAAAAATACATAAATCTTGTTCTACTTATGTGTAAAAGTTTTTGGATGTTTGTTAATGAATCATGCCTTACTGAAGGGTTTCAAGAGGAACATAGACCACGTAGACCATGGTCTGGATTAGACAGGACTTCATCAATTTACTTTATACTTTATGCGTACAAACGTAGAAGCGGCCTTCATGCTTTTTACCCGACTGCTGAAGGAGTGTTATGTGTTTATCAGTCTATGTATGTATGTATGTAGGTTTGTTCTTATGTGGCATTCTAGAGACCAAACGCGTTGGCCGATTTTGATGATTCTTACATCAATCGATTCGCCTTAACCCTGCGAGTGTCACTGGCTACATTAAAACTGGAAAATAGAAAAAAAGGTGGATTTTGGGCGCCATATTGTGAGGGCCCAAATTATTTTTTTCTTTCAAACCTATCGTGTGGAGTACCAAAATAAAGGATTTTAAGATGATTACAAAAATATATAAAACTTATATGTTTAAATGTCGGAGGATACATATGGTTTTGGTCAGCCAGCTCGCGCATAAGTATGATCCGACTGCACAGCATGACTTTCATCTTATTTACGTCTTTTTAATTTTTAAGCAGCCGGGTTTTTCATTATTTAAAAAAAGAAATTTTAGCTGAGGCTATTTACGAATTCTACCCAGGCGTGGCAAGAGCTACTAACTAATTACTGTAGGCAAGACACATCTGTTATTTAAGCCGAAAAATGTTCACTATTGCTTTTGCCAGCCGTTTTTTATGTAGTTATAGACTACTTCATAAGCTTCCAACAAAATTATTGTAATTTGCATACCAGTCTATGCTGGTAACATTAACCTACACATTTAATGTTAATAAAATGACAGAAGCACACAACACAACACACAAACACAACACACAAACACAACACACATTTTATTTTCCTAGAATGGAATTTACCCACACTACTTGAAAATTTTTACTAGCGTAACCAGTCCAACATTTATACATGACATTTATTTAACTAAATATCACATTTATAATTCTTAAGATTTGACATATTTGGTTTAATTTTCGTATTGAATAAAACATGAATATTATTTGCATGTCCATGCGATGATAGAATATGGAAGACTTTATTATGTAAAAAAGAACATCAATGTATCAATTACCCATGTCTGCAAAGAAATAAATCATTTGATTTGATTACTTATAATTTAGGTGTGACACGAAATACCTCAAACTATACTATGAACATCTCTATTCCACATTTCTGTAGAATTAGTAAACGAATAAACCTCCAAATGTGAACACAATGAACGAACGTAAACGTAACATTGGAGTGCAGTGGTGGCCTAGTGATATCGGCCGCAACTTATAAGTTGTAGGCCGTGAGTTCAAATCCAGGCAGGTGCTTCACTTTTTGTAAATTATTTCACCACCACTAACTGCTCCCAAAACGGTGAAATCGTGAGGAAACCAGCATGTCCTAAAAACAAAAATTCGAATACCATATGTCATCCACCAATCCGCATTGGGTCCGCGTGGTGGTTTACGGTGCATTCCCTCTAACAGAGAGGAGGCCTGTTATCCCAGCAGTGGGAACATAAAAAAGGCTGATGATGATGATGAAACGAAACAAAAGGAGTACGTAGGTATCGAAGTAAGAAAGAAAGAAAAAGTGTTTATTGCCACAAAAACGACATACAAAATTTTAGATTTTTCCTTAAATTAAACCCTTAACCATAGTATTAGTAAGTACTTAAATTATGTTGTAAAGAAAAGTAAGTAGGTGGTGTTCTGTAATTTCTACCTACACCCATGGAAAATACCTTCAAACGGGGTGAATAGGAACAAAACTTTGAAGAGAATTTTAACTGTGATACCACTTTATTGGCTTCAAACAAAGCATCGTTTTTTTTAAATAATTATTTAATATATTGGAGTACACACTAAAATGCTACAAACAATTTTTAAATAACGTGAAAATTCACTTCAAAGTTTTATTTCTGCGTTCCTATTCACCCCGTTTAACTATACTTGTGTTTGGGTTCGTATATAAAATAAACAACAAATTCCCAGAGATGCGTAACATTCTTATCAAATAAAAAACTCAAGGAATAATAACATAAAAGCGAAGGTTTCCGGTGCCTTGCCAGGAGACGGCATTCAGCATCAGCATTGAGAATTAAACACGAAGATAACAATAACATTTATTTCTGAAATATTCAAATGATGGCAGGGACGTGGTCTCTGAAACATCCCTTAGGTATCTACTTAACTTTTATATGCTCCACGAAAATGGTTTGTCCAATGTTTAGATGTTATTCAGCTCATTTTACATGATAATTTAAAAGTGGCATAAGCTAAGTGTGGAACCACCGTTTTGGGTACGGCGGGCATGCCCACAACCCCAATCGAAGTCGATAGGCTGATGGCCAATTCTAACACTTGCAAAATATTCACTTCTATATCTATGTTGAATATTTGTCAAAATTCAAGAGGAAATAGATGTTTTTAACAGATGACGACTACGATAGGACCACGTTCCTTAAAAATACGGGAATTGTCCCTCTGATGTTAGGTATATGAGAGGAATATATCCATAGATTTTTATATTTTTAAGAATGTTTCAGAAAGAAAATCGGTAGTATAAGGGCAGGCTGATAAAAAAAATTCGATCCCGCTTTACTTGCTTTTTTATTCCTAATACTTTTCTATTTAAATTCTTTTTGAATAAGTCAAAAACGTAACTATTATATCTGTATGGACAGTAAAAAGAAAATCAAACCTATCGGAGTCGTGATGATAAAATTTTCAAGCTCGCTATGCTCGTACTTTCATCCTTAGTTTTAAGACTGTATTTAACTTGACAACTTCTAAAGCTACAGAGTGAGGGTGCTTAAATTTTCGGGTGGCCGCAACCACAACCTTTTTTGTGAGCTGAATTCGCCTCTGGCATATGTTCTATCTTATATATTTAAACATAGCCCATAACCACCGCAAATCTTAGCATCAATCATCTCTAATTTGTCTTTAGGCTCTAGGCAAACCGATATTCTATCAACGACGACGAAATCCAAAACTAGGAATTGATCAAATCCTGTTTCGGTAACAAATGTCAATTCAAGGACTCTTCGAAAGTTGTTATGATAACAAGTCTTCATCATAATGATATTAAATAGCCATAGTGACGTTAAGTTGTCAAAAAATAAAAAGCACGTTTTGACAGCTATAAAAATACTTAATTAAACTTGATGCGCTTTGTATTTTATTAGGATAACAAAGTAATTAATTAGGGTTATGAATTTGATTTTTCAATTTCTTACGTAGAAAGTTATCGTGGCATGTAAAATGAGAAACGTCAACGGACTTCTTCGATTGTGACGACTTTAATGATGTTCCTAATGGCTCGATGCAATTCGACATTATATCACACCGATAAGCGATATTTACTAAACGAAATTTCAATAACGTTCACATTGACGCAATGCGATGCAAATCGACCAATTATCACTTGAAATTTTCTTAAAAAATACGTACAAAATATCACCTACCAACGCATTTAAAATTTCGTCACGATGAGGTCGTTATAGAAACGTCCGTATTCTTGAAACGTGGCCAGTAGTACAATCGGTATAAGTAATTAGTGTGTGGGAATGACAACGCACTAATTGGACGTCAAAGGTGACTAATGGTAAGAGTTTCCGAGACGTTTTGTGGACAACCCAAGTACATTACGCTTGTAAGCCCGAAGGGGTGCCCAATATCCAAAAGTAAAGGTACCGAATAAAATAATGGATACGATATTTTATGCATGAATTTTCTAATATGACTGACCTGTTGGTCTAGTGGTTAGTGGCCCTGACTGCTATGCCGCAGGTCGTGGGTTCGATTCCCACCCAGGACAAATGTTTATGTAATGAGCATAATCATTTGTTCTGTGTCTGGGTGTAATTTATCTATAATATGTATGTATTTAGAAATATATAAGTATGTTTATCAGTTGTCTAGTACCCATAACACAAGCTCTGCTTAGCTTGGGACTAGACGGCGTTGTGTGATAGTTGCAGCATATTATTATTATTTATTATTATTATTAATATATATGCATAATTCACGACATACTTCAATTTCGTTAAACAAAACAATAAAGCTCAGAAAGTTAAGCCTAAAAGAGTATTCCGACAACGACAAAAGAGCAATCAAAACGATTTGAACCCCTGAAGTATCAAAATCACACAAAGAAAATAACCATTAGCGCCCCACCTAGACTTCACACGAAAAACCATAACGACCTACCTCGGCTGTACCAAAAGAATTCAAATACCACTATTTTACTTTCAAAGACAGATAGGTATTGATAAAAATTTGGCCTCGGCGGAATTTTTCCGACATTCCCACAAGATCGTCCGCAATTACTGGCTTATCTTCTATGCGAATTTTCTGAGCGACTTTAAATAGCCATCATTTTCCCTTGTGGCTTGGCTTAATTCTCAAAAACGTTAGAACCTGCCCACACAATACTTTGCGGGCGGCACTGACGCATTGAATCTAACAGTTTTCCGCAACTTTGCATTAAAAATTTAGATTACTTTATTGATTTGAATGCCTTGCTGCATGCATACTGTGGCTACGAAACATGAGGGTTCAAAATCCTGATTTTGTACCAAAACTGCCATAAAATTCTCAGAACTGGACTTGATTCGTAAGTTGGCCATGAAAAACGCCTTTTACATACAATGAACATTTTATGCACAATAGTATCTAAGGATTAGCCGCTATGACTGCAACTCGGCCCGGAGTAAATTAAAGCACTTAATTTTTAACAAGCGCTGCCGTTGCGGCACGGTGATCGAATATTGCTGGTTGCAAACTAATAGTCTTAACACATATAGCTGAGGTATTTTTTCATATTTACAGCTTAATTTACATAGTTCGCAGTTTGTGCACAAGAAAAAAAAATACCTAAGCTATGCGAACAAAACTTAAGCTTACTTAACTTTCGTTCTTCATCCAGCTTGTTATGGCAAAATTGCGGCTCCGCAACACGTTGTGTAGCGCTACTCTTACAGTATCCAAACGCGTTACATTTCAGTATGTTTGTATGTAGGTATGTATGTTTATATGTAGGTATGTAGGTTTGCCTGTTATTGTTACATACCGTTACCTCCGCCGAGTGCTGCAATGAAAGTGTACTGCTTATACATATGTACGTATTTTTCGAGTTAACGTTGGCCCGAAGGTTGCTATTATTAAAAATGTTATGTAAATGATAAAAGAAAAGTGAGTAGGTAAAGATTATTGCTGTGTTTGGTACAAAATGGGTCACCTTATCCCAAGTAAAAAGGTAATTCAGGTAATGACAATTAAGTAATGTTCACATTTTGTTTGCGACAATTACCTCAGGTATATGTATTAAGATTTTGAAGATAAGAGCTTGCTATACTGTATTTGAATATGAAAACCTGACAAACTTTGATATTAAAGCAAACTTCAGAGTTTCAATTCAGAAATCGGGTTAAAAGTGCAAATTCTTACACATGATTTTCATTAAACCTTTTTAAGTTTTTATCTTCGTATTAAAAGTACCACAGAAGAACATTAAAAAAAGATGTTCATAGATAGCTGAGACTAAGTAAAGAAAGGTAATTATTTCTACAACTTCCATTACAAGGCTACAGGTCTCTTTTAGGATTAGCGGATTTTTCCTCCTACCCGCCTTCCTCTGGAATATTTAAATTCTCATTAGTGGCGCCCCCTAGACGTTAACAAGATACAACTTGATATAAAATTCCGTTTACTTTAGGTATTATTTTTGGATCATGTTACGAAATTAAAGACATTTCATTTCAAAGAAGTATTCTAATAATAGTTGGTATTTCATTGGAGGCCGAACTGTGAATCGCGGTTTTTTAGGAATTAGTCTAAATCAATCTATTCAACCAATTGCAGACCCGATAACCGATAGATAGATGTTGTTAGCAGCGACTTGCATGTAAAAGGATTTACTCGGTTCGTGAATATTTTTCTTTAAATACATTGACGATTTGTTTTACAACATTTTTGCACGTTTTTACAGTGTCATTGCACCAAAATGTGTTAAAATTCAAATTTAAATAATCTAGTGAAATGCCACAGAAATAAAAAACCGCACCATCAACATCCATTTTTCCATGATGGTGTGCTTATGAGATTTGAGTAAACAAGAACATACAATGTTTATGTTACATTTCGGCAAATGTTAATTTTACACACAGATTCGTGCATTTCGCGCCATCTAGTGAGGTTTATTTGAACCAAATTTTCTTTTTTAGCGCTGAGGCCCCGTGGCTGGACATAGGCCTCCCCCAAGCGTCGCCACACTGATTTGTCCTGTGCTTTTCGCATCTACCGGACTCCCGAGGTCTTAACCAGGTTGTCGCTTCACCAAGAGGGAGGCCTTCCAACACTGCGTCTTGTGGTATGCAGTCGCCACTCGAGAACTTTTCGGCACCAACGGCATTCCATTCTGCGTGCAATGTGCCTTGCCCACTGCCACTTAAGTTTGGCTATTCGTCGGGCTATGTCGGTAATCTCGGTTCTCTTGCGGATGTCTTCATTTCTGATTAGACATTTCCATTGCCCTTTGGGTGACATTAAGCCTTCTGATGAGGCCTATTGTGAGCAACCACGTCTCTGTCCCGTAAGTTATTGCTGGCAACACACTCTGGTCATAGAATTTCGTCTGGAGACACTGTGGTAAGTCGGACGAGAAGATACCGCGCAACTTCCCGAACGCTGCCCAGTCGAGTCGGATACGACGGTTGACCACTTTCTCGAAGTTGGACCTACCTAACTGGATCGTTTGTCCCAGCTAGATAAAATCGTCCACAACTTCGAGGTAGAGTCTCTGACCTTGATAAGAGTGGGTGCAAAATGGGCGTTCAACATCACCTTGGTTTTTTGTCCATGTTATTTTTTAGAACCCCTCTCTCGAAAGCTCTACTGAGGTCATCGAGCATTGTACTGAGGTCCTCCGTGGCCTCAGCCATGACTACTATATCATCGGCAAACCGAAGGTGATCGATGTACTCGACTTTGACGGTGAAACCTAGCCCTCTCCAGTCCAGAACCTTGAAGACATCCTCGAGTGCAGCGGTAACTGTTTCGGCGATATGATGTCTCCCTGTCTCACACCTCGCTGCAAAAGGATGGGATCCGAGGTCTGATCCTGAAGTCGGTCTGACATGGTGGCGTTTTTGTACAAACTCTTTACCACCTCGATGTACCGGTAGTCGATTTGGCACCGTTGGAAAAACTGCAATACAGCCCAAGTTTCGATCGAATCGAAGGCTTTCTCGTAGTCCTCAAACGCTAAGCAAAGAGGCAGGTTATACTTTTCGGTCTTCTATATAACCTGCCACAGCGTATGTATGTGATCTACGGTGCTAAAGTCTTTTCGGCAACTGGATTGTTCGGGAGGCTGAAAATCGTCAAACCTGCGTTCGTGATGATTTGTGGTGACTCTTTAAAACAACTTGTTGACATGGCTAAGAAGGAAGGTGGGCCTAAATTTCAACCGGGCATTGTCGCCCCTCTTGAAAAAGAGTACCACAACACGCCTCCACCATGCCTGTGGCGTTTTCCCTTCAAATAGAGGAATTTAAACAACTTCTGGGGCCTTAAGTACCGGTTTTCCAACCGCCCTCAGGAGTTATTCTTAAGTTGTTTCAAAGCCATCCTAATCTCGTAGAGTATAGTGTCGGGTCTAGCTAGGTCTTGAGTCAATTGTTAGATTCGCCTCGTCGTCGAGGTGTGCCGAGGCCGAGGCTTAGACCTGTACGAGCTTCAGCGACCACACTGGTCGACACCTTTTCGGAAATAGAGTAAGTTACCGACTTTGAGGATCATCGAGTACTCCCCCTCTCTTCGGACTTCAGATAATCCTATTATACTCCATCGTAATCTGCTCAATTCCTCTACAAGTTCAGTGATCTTCTCGTCGGTTAGGAGTGTACACGTGTTTAATGTTGCCAGGGCCAGTCGTCGATTTGCATTTTGGGAGTCGGTTCTCGTCCGAGGATTCTTCGCACCAGTTTTTTTGCCAGGCCACTACCTCGGCCGATACCGTAGTCGAAGCTAAACAGGCTGCCGGGTACTAGAGGCCTGTTTTAGGGTTCCGTACCCAAAGGGTAAAAACGGGACCCTATTACTAAGACTATACAATCCGTCTGTCTGTCTATCACGAGGCTGTATCTCATGAACCGTGATAGCTAGACAGTTGATATTTTCACAGATGATGAATTTCTGTTGCCGCTTTAACAATAAATGCTTAAAACAGAATAAAATAAATATTTAAGTGGGGCTCCCATGGGCTCCAACTTGATTTTTTTGCCGTTTTTTGCGAAAATGGTACGGAACCCTTCGTGCGCGAGTCCGACTCGCCGGCTTTTTCTTTATGCTTATAATTTTTCGTTTTGGCGGCATGGCAGTTTGTAGTTAAAGTACACAGAGAAGGTTGCTGCCCGTTCTCGGGTATGTCCCTTAGTCGCCTCTTACGGCACCCACGGGAATATATGGGATGATGAAATTCTTAACATCCGGCACCATACAAAGCACCCAAGAAACAGGAAGAAATTCCTAGTGTGGGGCAAAATTATAAAAACCACGGTCAAAATAACCGTGCATATCGACTGTCATCGACCCCGCGCGGCGACGCCTCTGCGTTCACCTCGTGCGCCAATAGCGACAGTTAAACGTCAGAGTGACGTCACAGCGCCAAGTGCACGGTTATTTTGACGGAGTAGTATTCAACTATCACGCATAATGCTATTGTTAGAATATTAATGATGAAAAGAGTAAAATTAAAGTCTTCAGTTTCGTTGTCTTGCTAAAATAAATGAGTTACTCATCTCTAACAACTACTACATTTTTTATTATTATTATTTTTACACCATGTGCCATATAAACCTTCTTCGAGGAATTAAGGGCGTCGAATTAAATATGTGGAGTTAGTAATATGTAAAACCTAAATGTGAAAACTTTAATAGCAAAGTTTGACAGGTTTTCATTTCAGGCAGGTGAGATTGACAACTACTAAACTTCAAATTCTCACTTCAGAAATCGGGTGTACTATTCTTACATTCAAACCTCATTCAGCTGCATCAAAAGTTTCAATGGCATCATAATTGTAATAAATGTGAAGTAGCTACATACCGTACCGTAATGTACTAGGATGCCAGGTGACTACCAAAAGTTGCCACCGTAACTGCTTCATAAATGTCGCAGTGGTTTTTAGAGCAAGTTCCGTTACGCGAGCGTCTTTTGTTCCGAACTTATGTTCAAGGGTGCTTTTCCACTAAAGATGTAGCGAGGCTGCGCTAGAATAAGTAGCGGTGGAGCGGAGGAGGCGCGAGGATGCGTAGCGATGCTGTGAAAATATGTAACTGTTTCGACTGAAGCTAGCCGGGTAGCGAGGTGGCGTGAAGGTGCGTACCGGTGTTGTAAAAACGTGTATATGTTTCCACCAAAGCTTGCCATGGTAGCGAGAAACGTGAAGTTGTGTAGGAGTGTTGTGAAAATGTGTAACTGTTTCCACCAAGCTGGCCGAGATAGCGAGGTGGCGTGAGGGTGCGTACCGGTCCTGCAGAAATGTGTAACTATTTCCACCATAGCTGGCCGAGGTAGCGAGGGACGCGAGGAGCCGTAGCTGTTTTTTTCCATGTACGCGCACACATTTCTCGCACACATTATTAGCAAATATTCCTCACACATATAGGTACATCGCCTACGTCCCTATTACAAATTCCCTGCACACATCTCTCGCTTTTTTTTTGAAAAAATAACAAGCTCTACTAGCCCTTTTCCACCAGACCTGCACTAAGCCTGAATAAGAAAATGTAGGTTATTTTCCTCGCGCACCGCCTCGCACATCTTTGGTGGGCAAGCATCCTAAATCAGGAAGATGCTTAAATGTTACTTATGTTAGAGTTCCGCTTTGCGAAATCTTGTAGCAGTTTTTAATTGTCATTTGTAAGCAGTATATCTGTATGATAACATGCATATTTGTTGCTGAAAATTTATTTAATTATTAAAACTTCATGCAGCGTACGGGTAGATACATAGGTGGACTTATTGCTCAGGCATTCTCTACCAGCCAACCAATTTACTTGAATACAAATGATTATTGATTTTGAGCTTTAAATCATTTGACAACTAAAATTCCACCAATTCTTAACTCAATGTTCATAAAAACGCTATTAGTAGATACTATTTGAACTTCACTTTTCGCAGCAGACTTTGACATTTTGAGGGCAAATCTGACGATTTGAATCGTCAGATTTGCCCTCAAAATGTCAAAGTCTAATAGTCAAAATTTAATAGTATCTACTAATGGCGTCTTTACTTTTGATAGTGAAACACTGCCAATGCAAAAATGCTCATGGCTATACAGACATAAGTTTTGAGATAACTTAAATACAAGGAGTGGTGTGAAACGCACAAGACCGATCGAGGTGGTGCCTATGTCCAGATGTGGACTACCTTAGGCTGAAATAATTATGATGATGAGTGGGTAGTATTCGAACCGAACCTTCCGATCACGTAGATATCAGCATTAGCACGATCGGCTTATAAACGGTTTTTACAATTAATGGAGCATGGACCATTATAACCAACCTTAATTCCCTAAATCTCTTGAGTAAGTAAGTAGTCCAGACTTATTTTGAGATAAAAATCCTTTATCACCGTCCAACCAAAAATGCCAATATCCTAGGTTAAATGTAACGAGATAAACTAGTTTATGGCTCGTAAATCTAGGGCTCTCTATTTGGAAACCTTACAAACGTTAGATATATGTAACCAAGCGGAAAATTAAATTGGTACTAACAAATATACAGGCTGTCATTTGATGACGAAATAAGACTTATCCATTTAAATAACATTCAACTTTTTTAATTTCGTGATGAGCAATGTCATTCGATGTCTGCGATCGCGATGGTCGAGCTTCTAGCGTATTATTAATAAACGTAGAATATTTGTACTAACAAATTTCTGCATTAATAAACACCGAATAAGGACGGATTATACTAAACTGACTCTAGTCTCGGAATAAAAGTTACACCATGGTGCTAGCTAGTTTAAGGTCGGATTACGAGTAGTGTATCTCTAGCGACTACAATTATGTTTATGTTTAATTGATATTTTGATAGTTGTGATTTGATGATGAAAACTTTTAGTTAAGAATTAATATATTGTATTTATATTTACAATCATTTCTTATTTCCGAGCGATTTAATTTTAAATTGTTGAGATAATTTTATAATTGCCTCCTTCACTTTCAAAACTGTGTGACAGATGTCACTATGTATGCCAAATTTTGCGTTTCTTTTTCTACTTTTTGTCATCAGCTTGCTTGGTTTCATTCACTGTTTCATTCTTTTCACTTTTAAATTCAACCTGATTGCCATAGCTAACGCATAAATCCAAGAATAAGGAATGAACAGTTAGTCCGAGGTTATTCCATATTTATAAATAACTTTGCTAAACATAAGTTTATCCTTAGTTAATCTGGGATTAGCTAGTCCAAGAGTATAAAGTCAAGGCTAAACTTTAAAGTATAAGGATCACGTGACATTTCGATAACTAGCGTTTGAAATTTCCATACAATAATGTCAGTTTTTCAATCTCGATCGCCTTGTTTTGTTGATACAATATCACTTGTCTATGGTTTCCGTCTGCGATAGAATGAGCGAGCTCAAAATATCGCTGTTTACTCTTGCTTTGAAGGTCGGATTACAGATGGTAGGGAACACAGACACTGGCTGGAAAAATAACTTCAAAATGTAGTCAAAAATAATGAAAACTTACACCAACATAATATTTACAATAGATTAATTACCTACCTTTTATCAACACTACGCTATTATAGTTTTATTATGGCGCACACAAGGCCTTGCCAATTTACGATGACAAAAATAAAACCTATTACAAGAGATGGCGCCACCAGCAACAATATGATTGTTGTCATGATGATGTTTTGTTTTTGTTGATTGAAAATGTTTCCTGTATCGCTTTATTAAACAAGGCTCGAAACTACACTGGATTCAAAATGAGAAGCCCAAAGCTCAATACAACTTCCAAGTAAATAAACACCCTACACACCAATATCCCTTTGTATAAGTAACGAATATGATTATTCTATCGATGTATTATTTACACATTCGTCACGGTACATCTGGCACAACACCACGATTGAATACATTTCGATATCCTGGAACTAATACACACATTTCTAGGAAAACGATCTTACATTAGGAGCAGGGAATCTGTAACCCTTTTGAATTAATATCTCTTGGTATTTTGTTAAGGGATATGCAAACGAATTTTGAGTAAATAAATGTAAATTAAAAAGAAACTTTAGTTTTTCGACGCAGTCGTCTGCCATATTGATTCTTGTATTACTCTTACAAACGTTTGTTTCTGAAAAACGATACAAAAATATGTCATCCTAATTATATAAAACTAGAAACCAATAATATCACGCCATGTGCCTCTTTACACGAATATATCTAACGACTTATCAATGTCAGGAATATTTACACACGTACCTCAATAGATTTGTGATTAGCGTTTAACTTAAATAATACAATGTCAAACCCGCGTCAGTTGCTGCCTTTAGTTAAATAACCTAACGAAATAATAACGAAACGAAGAAGAAGAATTGGTTGAACGAATGATCAATAGTCAATCGTATCGCTTGAAATGCGGTTAATTTGTTATATCGATAATTTCTTTCCAGAACCGGGTGAAAGAGCGACAATATACATGCCTGTAACTTGTATAAAAGTATGCTAGTAGTTTACATGGCATTCTGCTACAAAGGCGAGGATACACATACCTGTAACCTATCTAATAAAAGTGTGAAAGCAGCTTGCACGCCATAATTATATTCACCAATCAAAATATATTTCGCAATACAAGCTACGCAAGCTACTTGCGCACTTTTATGCAAGTTACAGGCATTTGTATTTTCTCTGGGGCCGTACTATAGCATGTCAACCCCATCGTGATTCCACTGTGAAAAAGGGATACTGCTGTTCATCAAGTATAGCACTGTCTCTGTCACACAGTGGAAACATAAATACCTTCATTCCTCCATTTTCTGCTAACCTAAATCTCCTCACTAAGGTTGTCCTAATCAAGCTGTATCTCATCGTTTCCTCTTCAATGTGCAGATAATCACAGAGTTTGTGCACACTGTCTTTAATTGACATCGGAACTAATTGAAGATTAGCCACGTCCAGCGGACAATGTTGCAGCTTAGCTACAGTGTTTATTGAATGCCTGGATTAGCGCTGTGTGCTTAATGACATGCGGATATTTATTTATTTATTTAACCTTCATGCACGAAGGTATAAAGGCGAATATTAGGTTCGCCTTAGGTATTCTCTACCAGTCAACCAAGGGAAGAGAAAACATGGCAGGTGCATTGTTTGAATTTTTGCAACAACAAATTTAATTTTAAATTGCTTAAAATATACATACATTCATGTTTACACGGTAGAATCAATTTTTATTTTATGATTTGTTACTTTTAATTTGACGCTCAAAAGTGCCGCTTTTTGGCCCAGTTGAATAAATATATTTGACTTTGACTTTGTTTATATGATACATAACTAAATACATAAATTAATATTTAATAGAGTCATGAAAATAAGTTATCAAGATGACCCTTTCCCCCCGCTGATAATAGGGCTCTTTAAGTCAAGAGTGAATTGGTTACTTCTAGGCAAGCGTGCTTCACCGTCGACCACATCATCGCTTACCATCAGGTGAGATAGTGGTCAAGCGCAAGCCTATCATAAATAAAAAAAAAACAAATACAGCAATTTTCGCTTGAAAGCATACCGACTGGTGGCCGCCCTGATTTCGAGAGGAAGCACGTTCCAAAGAATAATAGACTGAATATGAAAGGAAGAATGAACAAAATCAGTAGTATGAGAAGGACAGAGTAAGAGCAGATTGTTGGAAGAACGCAGATTCCTAGCGTGAGAAGAACTTCAATATTGAAAGTGAGACATAAGGTAAGAATGTGAGGTAGGAGAGTTGAGTAGGGAGAAAATCGTAGTTAGAGCGCGGAAAAATCTTCTCTGGCGGATTGGTGATTGAACAGAAGCTCTAGACAAGTGACAATCTATCAACGAAAGCATCGCCATAGCGATCGAACAAATGACATAAATATATGGATGCTAAGCGCTATCAAAATATCACTTGCTAATCCCTTAAGGTGCTCCCAAACTGCTGTTAAAAATAAGTTCAAAAACTTAAACCTGACTACTGAAAAATCACGCTCTAAAAAGTATGAAATAAGAAAATATTCTCCGAAACTCCGAAACATGTATCGGGTATTAAATAAACAACTTACATGTAATAAATATTTTACTGTACTTCATACATATTCAGAGGTGTAACCGTGGTCGTATGCCAGCTACCGTAACTAATCAATACATTCTGCAAAGTAGCGTGCAAACGAGTGCGACCTGGTTAAGGTTGCGGGAATGCGCTGCATGCGAGACCAATGAGGCGTCGCCTGGGAGAGGCCTATGTGCAGCAGTTGACGTCTTTCGTATGAAATGATGAAGTTCCTACAAGTTGTTTTATTTTAACGTTTTGAGAGCAGTGGTGATTAAATAAATGAATTATATGAATTTCGTCAAGTGCTCTCCTAAATTCTGCCTACTATCGAGCCCACAACTCCCCTAAGTCGTAATCGTTACCACTGGACCATCACTGCTCCCTTGTCTTTGATAGAAAAGGGAAATTCCTAATTTTAGAAAATAAAGGTTAGGTAATAATTCATGAAAATCATCTTTATAGGTACCAAGGTAGTTTGATCATAACGTTTTATATTGCTAATTACGAAAATTAACACATTTTCGTAATTAGCAATATAAAACGTTATCAATATTGAAGATGGTTACAAAATTCAGCGATATACCCCTTAAATACGTTAGGCAAGTTATGAGTGAATACGAATAACTTTAATACTTGTATGAAATCGTCGACCAAATATTTTCAGTAATATATATTTTTTTATTGGAGCAATTCATTTAACCACGAAATCTACAGCATAATATATCCATACTAATATTATAAATGCGAAAGTAACTCAGTTTGTTTGTTACCTTTTCACGACTAAACGGCTAAACCAATTTAGATGAAATTTGGAATAGAGATAGTTAGAGACCCTGGGAGGAATGTAGAATATCTCGGTTCCCCTGGAAAAAATAAAACACATTTTACGCGGGCGGAGCCGCGGACAGAAGTTAGTTTTTAGATTGCCGTACCCAACAGGTCCAAGCGAAGCCCTATTGCTGTCACACACGTGTCCGTCTGTCCGTCGCGCCGTCTGTCACAAAATTTGTGCCGAATTTTTTTTTAACTATGGACCTATTAGCTGGTGGTAATGTTTATTATTACGTATATTTTACTAACAAATACCAATATTTCTATATTTGGTACGGAACCATAAATGTGCGGCCTACTTGGCCGACTTTTTTTCATAAATTGATATTTTTGTCTATCTTGGACTTTCGCCCTAAACAAAAAAAAAACTATTTAATTAAATAGTGTCCGAAATTCAAAGGTCATTTCGTCACTGTTATTAAGTGCCTGGAATGACCTATTTTGCTCGCACTTATCGAGAAACCCTTAGCCTCTTTTCGAATAGACGGTATGGAAACTACCATAATGAATCTATCTACCATCGTGGAAAAGCAAAACAAGCTTTAGCTGAATTATTAGGAAAACTACGGCCTCATGGATTAATCATGTGGTTTTAAGCTACACTACAAATCACTAAACTCATTTATATAGTAACAAAGGTATTTCAGAGGCAAACAGAATGACTAAGTCATAGATTTAGAATTTTTTTGCTAAGTATTAATATCTATGGACTAAGTGATACGTGGTGCAAGTGGGAGTTAAGCACGAATAGGCAGCATGTTGTTAATATTTCACTTTTTAAATTAGCATCGTCTAAGATACCTCTGATGGATTCGAATTTCAACAAAAATCTAATGATGATCCACAGATCACTTATATTTATTCATAAATAAAATAGGCACGTATCCCGACACCGATTAGTGCGAAGGCTCAATAAGGAAAAATCAAGGCTCTGCTTCTGCATGTATATTGTAGGTCGACTGTTTGTTTATTCCAAACGAGCGCCCGGAAATAAGTCTGGATCAGGGATGATAAGAAGCTCCGTAACCTTAACTGAATAATCGGATATCCGAAATAAAAATCCATTCTTAACCGTAATTTAATCCGATATATAAGATTAGGACAATTTCGGATGGGGTTGGGGTCTAAATGAAGCACGCTATGACAGGTTAATTCTACCCGAAATTGTAAAAGTAAAACAAAAAATCTACGGGTCTTTATTTTTTACTTTTTCAATTTCTTATAGATCATATATCCGTTACCAATACTACCCGAAACTAACGGATAATTCGAAATAATTTCATATACGTAACCGTATATGAAATCGGCATAATATTATTTCTATATCCGTATCCGTATCCAGATTCGAAATTTCATATCCCTGTTCTGGATAGAGTTCCATTCGTTTTCATGAAAATGACGAGGGCGATGAGATATTGCTCAGCGGACACATTTTATGCCTAAAACCAGATGGTACGTGCTGGAATCTAGTTTTGGTTCGGCTGTAATTGTGTAGGTTAGCTTCGATTTTGCGCTGAGTGGGGTTACGTGGTTAACGAATTTCGTTTTGTGACTCAATCTGGTGGTTTGTGAGGAATAGCAAAACACGCGATTCATCATCATCATCATAAGCCTTTCAATATTTTCACTGCTGGGACGTAAGCCTCCTATCTGTAAGAGGGAATGGACCGTAATCCACCACGCGGGCCCGGTGCATGTTCGTGGATTTTACTACTCTTGATTATCTCAAAGGAATATTATTGAAAGGATTTTTTAGAGAGCTACGCTTTTTCACCCAAATATGCACGCTTGAATACTGGCCCCGTTGTTGCCCATTAATTTAGGTATCACTTAGAGTTATTGAAAATGGTCAAAAAATTTCTACATAGTCGTAGTCACTACTTTTAACTGGCAGTCATCATCAGACTTTTAATGTGCCAACTGCTGGGGCACTGGTTTTCTCTCTACGAGAGGGATATCTGGGTATATTCTCAGAATAAAAACGTATTTTCGTAAAATCTTTCCCATTGGACAAATGGATCTAAATATGAGCACAAAATAGGCACAAAGCCTGTCCCCAAACATTCTACAGTCTGCACGTATCAACTCTGTGACCTAAAGCGCGGCGGCAAAGATTACTGTTTACCAAGCTTCCAAGCCCAGGATTAAGCTAGGAGACGTCACTTAGATACATTAACTGAGCCAACCAATCTTATTTTTAATGTTGCCGACTGATTTACGTCAAATTTAAAACGTTTTCCGTAAATATTTTTGATGAGATCTCTCTGTTTGCTTTGGCATTGTCCATGGATTTTTTTGGTAAGATTCTATGAGATTGTTGATAATCAGGAATTAGTAACAATCTCATAGAATCTGACCACTGTCAACTGAATCAGTGATGAATTACAAGCTTACGGCATAGATTTAAAAGTTTCTTTTTTTTTCTTAAACTTAATCCAATTGGATCTTGATCTGAATACCTAGATTTAAAAACCCTAAGGTACTTCTAGTTAATCTACATTATGTTAGGTCGTATTCAAATTCATTAGTATTAAATACTAATATTTCTACTATTAAAGAATATTTTCTGGGTTAATACAATACGTTACCGCTTCGCTATCATACTTATTCAGCCTAGCCACGTAAATCGAAAAAAAGGGAAAAAATGGAACCATTGGATTTGGTTCCATTTTTGATGAACGCATGACATATAAGGTGTAATTTTGCAAATGAATCTTGTGATTTTCAATACATTAGTCCCTTGAACGGACCGTACGTTAGGGTTACAAGGGAGCTTCTCGCGACAAAGCTGAGGTATCCCAATGTTGGAGACATAGAAAAATAGGTATCCACTGTTGTCCATCATCATCTTCCTGCCTTTATCCCGTGATACTTGGAGTTGGCGCAACACGTTTTCTTCTTCCATATCGTCCTGTCCCCAGTAAGGCTATCAATGAGTTCATTTTCTTTCATATCACTCACACACAGTTAATCCGTCTTTTATTTGGCCTTCCTCTCCCTTTCCATCCATCCACATTTATATTAATTACTTTTTAGTAACATGTGTGTCATTCTTCCTCATCACATGACCATACCAGGACAAATGTTTGTGTCCATCAGTCTAATATAATCTCAATAGACAGCAATTACTACCTTGACCATTAAGCCAGTGTATATTTGTTTTAAATTAACCACTAAACCACCAAATGAGTTCCTGAAATAATACTTAGGTTATATAGTTAACTAACGTTTTTCGTTTATATTCGTCGCTTTTATTTGATTTGTGTGAAAGACACGGAAGAGGCAGCAGAGACCCAGCAGTTAGACATTGTAGGCTACTAAAAAAAGGGTTTATGCCAGCTAAAAAGCCATCAGGATCACGCTTAGGAGGAATAAATCGATCTGCAAATAATATCCACCTTACTCTATAAGACGATTTACCTATCTAGCCTATTAAAGCCCACAACTGGGCAAACGCCTCCCTCTCCCTTTTCTGCAAAATCCTGATTTTTGCAAATGCTAGCCAGTCTTAAATAAGAGTTCGATTAAAATCTACAACACAATTTCACAATTCTTCACAGATAATTATGAAATGTTATATTCTACCAGAACAATCCCCTTTGGCTTTAAATATACTCTCATATTTGATTGCCTTTGCCCCTCAATCGTCTTATCTTTGCGAGTTGAAGTGCACCGAACATCACTCACTTTTCACCGCAGCCTTATTCTGAGTGACGTGACGGATTGGAACTCGAAGACAATGGCCCTATTACGTATTCTATGTTGGAAGGCACTTTTGTTGTTTGATGTGTTTACGTTTGTTATTGCGTAGTTTTTGTGAGGTCGTTATCTAAATGGTATTGCGAATAAGCATCAGCGTTGTTGTTTGCTTCTTTTTTTTTTCATCGTTGCAGTGACCAATAAGTATTGTTGCCGTAGCCTTTTGCTGTAGCTTAAGGCATTTTAAATGAAATAAGAGAAGTTTAACCATATTACTCTTACTCTTGCTGTCGAGATATGAGCGCTAAGCTCTTTTAAAAATTGTGTTAATACATGAAATTGGTAAAAATACTCTAAAACCATAGTTATTTAACCTAAGCCTAATAATTCAGATGAACATCCTTCTCCAATCGCTATTCCAAATATAAAATCGTTCAATCATAACAAAAATATCGGTCCCAATTCGCAAATAGAAAACCGAATAAAAATCTCAAAAATTCAAAATGACGTTCTCGGAGCAGCGCAGTTATTTACTCAGTACATTGCGAGTACGTAGAGCAAAAGTATCGCTTATGACTGAATTCTCTTTGAGCTCTCCACTATTCAAGTAATGCTATTTTCCCAATCACTGTGAAAGGCAGCGTTATTACATTCGTCCGTTCGTGTATAGCTTAATTGCGTTTTTTTTTACAACAAATATGGCATCTGGTTTAAAACTTGAGCCAGTTTGCCAGCGACCTTAAACTTTTATTCGGGAAGCTTTGTTCAACATTTTGGTTATATGCTATGAGGTGTAGACTACGGTTTTTTCAGGATAAATTATTACAACCTTTTTGGAATATGGGTTTGCCAAATAGATAAATTGAATAAATGAAACTGTGTCTTACATTATTGACCGATATCCGCAATATGAAAAAGTTATGTTCACATGTACGAATGAAAACTTATGTTAAATAAACAAATTCAACTTTTTATGAAGTTTCATTATCCATTCCAAATTAAATATGTAATTTAGTGCACCTGATGAAAAATCCATTAAAGATTGCCAAGAAAAACTTGATAAACAATTGTCATAATACACTTTTGAAAAACTAGAACATTTCAAAAGTTTAGTAAAGCGCTCCAACTTTGTTTATTATGGAGTTTTAATATGAAGTTTCTTGTCCGTTCTTCTCCATAACAAGCAACTTTTCCGAATGGACGGTAGAAGCAATTATTATCAACTTTAAATTTTTGACGTTAATAAGTGCCGCTTAATGGCCTAGATGAAATAAAGAGTTTTTGTCTTTGTACTATTTAGTAGCTCCAATATTTTTATACCAGCAATCTCTGTATCCAGCAATTAATCTACACAATGTATTGACGAGACGACTTGCTTCATTTGTGGGAGAAATAAAATTCACCGCCCAAGTCGGGGATTGTTATTATAACAATAATAGATCAAAACCTTAGAGATAGAGAACTGGACTGACCTTTTTCGAAATTAAGATATTGAATTTGAGTATTTTGCCCAATTCTACTACCAAATCTGTCAAACCTTGGCATTAAAGTAGCTTTTCACACGTTCTTAACTCCAAATGGGTTAAGCGTTCGATGTCTGTACTGTCAAATGAATACGGTCAGAAAAGTGTGAAAGAGACAAAGTGGCCATGCGGCGAGTTGTTGTCTTTTTAATTCTACAATCTGATTGGTCCACAAATGGCTGTCAGTGTTACCTTCTTCATAAGATGAGATAATTTATTTGCGTAAAACATGGATTACACATAGCCCATTGGTGTTATCATAGCATATTTATGAGATCTTAAAATTAAAGCATGCAAACACAACGCATAACCAATTTGAATTTAGAAACAATAAAATTTATGTTCAAATATTCTTAATATTATAGAAATTATTTTCATTCAGCCATTTATATAATTTAATTTTGAAACTTCATTTCTACAACCTCCAGAAAAGAGAAAGGTATTGGTTTCAAGAAGGAACACTAGCTTTGTCTCTTTCAAAAGATTAGTTAATTTCGTGACGGTATCGCTCAGTTCAATTCTCTACGTCTATGATGAAAACTTAGCTCCTCTAACTCAGTGCATTTGTACGGCATTAATTCATTTTCTCTACTTTAACATGAACGCAGATGTTTTACGTAAAGCTACAACGTACTTCCAAAATAACTTAAGCTACCAAAGCTTGACTTATTTTGGAAGTAAATTAGGTATCTTTTGGAATTAGTTTTTGATTCAAGACTGATTTCATTACTTTTTTTAATTAAAAATAAATCAACATTTTTAGATTGGTTTTGTTCAATATCTTTTAGATAATGACTGGACTTTTAAATTATATTTCTTTTTCTTAAATAAAAATCATCTCTCTTTTCAGTATTTTATGGTACTAAAGGCCCTTCTTACGGAAGAGGTCTTTGCCTAAAGTCAGTTGATACTCATGGAGATTTTTTAGATATTTGAAGCCTTTTATAAAATATTATTTGAGTAAGATAAAATTTAATTAAAAAAAAATTTGTGCAGACACATAAAAGGGCAAGAAGAAATAACAGGAAAACAGGCAAAAAAGTGATCCTTACATAAATAGCGTTAAAATCACCTAAAAACGAACAAAATTACAGTTATCGTTCCTTTTAAGTTTTGATGTCTAAATCCCACCGTGTCCTAGCTATCCAGAATTTCATACGAACACAATAAAAACAGGAAAAGTTCAGTTCGCACAGAACAAGTTTCTGAATGCTTGAATAGGCAATTGCACGGTCCTAGCAAAGCTTTGCCTGACTGTACTTCGCTTTCCGCTGTTCTTTTTATTTTTATTCGAATCCGATGTTGTTCATGTTTTATTCTTCACTTAGTTTTGTATTTACTTTGGCGTTTCAATGATCTCATACCTATATAAGTATTTTTCAGGAGTTATTGCGAATATTGCTATCGTTGGCTTCAATATAATTTACTTCTGCCTGGCACAAGTAGTAAGTAGGTAGTATCTTCAATATGATTGATTGTATTGTACTGGCGTTATTAGATGTAAAGTGTATGAAAGAATGTGAACGTGAGGCAAATTTTAACCTTGATTGTATCGTAGTAGGATCACACGTCACACGGTATTACTCTGCACGTTTTTTAACAGTATCAAAAGCGGAGGTTGTCGTTTGCTCCCAGCATTATAATGCAAAAACGTGCAGTACATGTAGTTTGAACCACGTCTTACGATTCAGACTCAGAACTTCAAATCAAGTGACATACTAACAAAGATAACGATTGTCGAATGTTCCAAAAAATATAGAATTAACATGCACTACTGAAGCTGTGTAAGGACCGCCATGTGCATAACTCCAGCTTCCTAAGTGGTAGAATAATTCCACATATGCCAATATTAAAGGCATAGTAGCTGCAATCAAAGTTCCCAGTCATAATTTGCTGGAGTGACGTCAGCCCAGATTCCTCATTCAATACAGGCAAACCAGTGAAGTTAGGATTTTGGATTAAAGTCAACAAAATAAGACATAATAATTGCACAAGGACGGAAAAAACTGAACGATAATACTTAAAAAGTGTTGAAACAACGATAAAAAAACGTGTGTGTAAGCTGGAGTGACGTCACCCCAGCTGCCATGTCATATCTTCCGAACGAGAGAATTTATGATTATGTATTATAGCTCAAAAATTAAGGCATAATAGCTGCCATTAATGATTGGAGTAATGCACATAGGACCGCCTGAGACGGTAAAAATCTCTTCCAAATGCTTGTCGTGAAGTTAAGCAGTCCTGACGCAATTTTGTTTTTTTTTTAATTATTTTACATTTTTACTAACATACTAACATAATTTGAGTCAATGTGTGTCTAATAGTAATATAATTTCAAAACTTTGTAGTATGGATTTATTTACTGAAGCATCGCTTCGCAATCGCTGAAAGAATATTACTCTAGACCACAACCGAGCCATAAGCAAAACCAACAATTTAAAGAACTAAAATACCTAACACTAAAAATTCTAACACAAGGATAATATACCTATATCAAGAGCCCCCGACTAGGCATCAATAACGTAGGTAACACTTCATACATACAAGAATCATTGTATTACTTTTCTAATTACTCCCCCTAAGAGCTTACGTAATTAAATAAGAATCATTCATAAATTAATTATACAACATCTTTCAGCACTTACTTAGGTAGCAAAAAAATACTCTAGCTAAACCTGGTCTTACTTAATTTTCGTCCATTAAATTTCTTATTATTTAGTAGCAAAATAGCCCAAATATTTGTAACTTCATTAACACCTCATTATAAAAGAATTTGAAGAATCCTTTGATACCAAAGTAGTACCTATTTTTCCCTTCGGTGCGATGAGGAATGGCAGACCTCTCTCAAAGGATCGAATTACGAAAATTCATTTTGGGTCCGCATTTAAAACTTCTCAGATTTATAAGCATTTTCAACATTAAGATACTGGTCCAATAGACTGTAGAAGTGAAATAAAAGATTTTCTTCTCAATTTGTACTTCATTAAGATTTTTCTTGATTTTGTGTCTCAGTAAGTGCGAATGGTATGCGTTTATCTTTTGTTTTCTTTGTTTTGATCCGTGATGGAGTGTTCTTATTCCGGCAATGACAAGAATTTATTAAGTTTGAGGAGTCACTGTGTTAGGCACAAAATATTATTATTATATACTTTATTGTACACCACAAAAAACCTACAGGACAAACATTAAAAAAAAAACAAGTGTATAATGGGCGGTCTTATCGCACTAGGCAATCTCTTACAGACAACCTTTAATTATGAAGATCATATAACTTACCTGGCTATAAATTGTACTCACAGTTGCGTACGAGCCAAAAAGGCGCCGGCATTATCATGTATGTCCGGAATCAAAACTAAGGCCTTTGAAAATCTTACAGGCTACCTAAAAATTGATTCACGTAAAAAAGTAATTGTATCTGCAATTTTTAGGCCGCCGTCTACAAGTAAAAGTCTATTTGTCACTATTTAATACAAATAATCCTGTGCTATTTTGTATAATTGATAAATAAAGAAAAAAAATATATAAACAGTGAAGATACGGCCGCCTTAATGTTTCGCTCACACGACTGCTCCCGCTACCGAGTGGCGAGTTGGCTTTGATCGGATCCGTTATGAGTAGTTATGACCAAGATATGATGTTTAAAAAACACGTCATTCGCCCGATCCTTATTATTAATCAATAATTGGACAAACAAATATGAAAAAGGTTAACAAAAAGATCTAAAAATCGTTTGACATTATGTCAGTCACAACTCTCTTCATCAAAAAAGTGTTCTTTTGTAAATCGAAAGCAACAAAGTTCAAATTTCGATCATTATAACAGCCAATTTCTACGTAAATTAGAAGGTAATCGAATTATTTTGACAGTCCCAGCGCGACGCGGATTGAATTCAATTAAGCAAGATATTGCGTTTACTTAGTTTAGGCGCCTCAGCCAACGCTGAATCTACATACTATAATACTACAACCAATGTGGGAATATTTTGGTCTAATTAGATTTTCTCGCACTAAAGATGGATTGAAAACGAAACAAAATATAACTTTTCGGCATTTAAATTATGTTGGATGGAATAAATGGAAATAAACTAATGAATAAAACTAAAAACTAATAAAAAAAAACTAAAAAAAGATGAAATAAACTAATGTATGCATGTCTGGTGTTCTGAGATAGAAAGTATGCGAGTGTGTACTTTGTTCCATGTTAATTGTATTGTTATTTTTTAATTTATTACATTGATTATAAGTGACACAATTGTCAACATTATGTTCTTTTTCCAGGTTATTTAATGTAATTGGTATTTCGATCGTTTTAATTATAAATATATTTTTTTTAACTACAAACAGATCGTTTTTTCTTTTTCATTAATCTTTAAATATTTATAAGCAAATAATATTTGAATTCACATGTTTACCTATGTCACTCAGTCATGACCTGCCTTGATTTTAGTGCCAAACATGGTTACATCGATCAATAGGCATCGTTCTCACATATGTGTAATTTTCCAACAAGAATGTTGTAACCAAAAACTTATAACTACAATTTATTGATGGCAAAAAGTATCCGTGCAGTTTCTTGCAAATTCTTCTCCATAGAAAGCTACTGATGCTTGTGAATGTGCAACTAGCTTAATTTTACTTTTTTTGTTAACAATTAAAAGGTACTTTTAAATAATTTAGTTGAAATAATAAAAAAAAAAACAGATTTTTAAGTGAGAATAACATAAATCCATGGCAAGATAACTGTAGATTATGCACCAAGGGGTTAAAGCAGTGTCTTACGTCACGGGTGGCATATTGAACCCTGAGCGTAACGAGGGAGTTAACTCCCGAGCGAAGCGAGTACTTCAAGCTGCCTAAGACGAAGACAGGTTTTATCTCAGAGGAGTATTCTCTACTTTATTGTAGATCTGAGCATTAAATAAATGCACCATAGGCTGCTTGACTTTCGAATTTCTGCAAAATGTTGGCAATAACCTAAAAGGACGGATTCCGACAGTCTTGATTCCTACTTTTATTGTTCTCCATTGAACAAAACCGTCATAGCCTTTATTGTATTGTGTTTTGATTTGTCCGGTAGTAGATTTATTAATAATCTCTAAAGCGCCTGTTTTGATAAACTCTGGAGGTCTTTTTTTGAGTTCTGCTTATAGTGGCCAGTTTGATTTTCAAACAAAACTCTTTACAAAGCCATATGGGCATTTTTTTATTTAGAGTTTTCCACGAGTTTCCATATGAATTTAACGTTCTAAATTCATATCACTTCACTCCCTTGGCAGTTTCATACAACTTTAACTCCGTTTACATTACGTTGAAATTGCATGATAATTATGAAATAAGACATTGTCAAGCAGGTGGTGTGAAAAGAAAACCCTTAGGTAATCAATGTCACGTGATCCATCCAATACGTTTTGTTATTTCAACCATTGCCATCGCTGACATCGAATGCCGCTTTGTCTAAAGCGTTAGATCTGATTAAGTGACATACTGTGAAAGAACGCCATCATCGCCTTAAAAAACAAACCAATAACATTGCCTTTTCTAAATATCACAGCTCGTCCCGGCTTGGTTGCCAATCTCCGAACAGCTCTGAGCACTATTGATTTCCTCGGGTTTACTTGCACACTCCTCTTAAGACGACTAAGCACCAAAACGTATATCAGCTCACGATAATTGGTTTTGCGACGAATAATATGGAAGAAAAATATCACTGTCCGCTTTCCGTGTTGTTGGGCAAAAATATGACAGTCGAGGTTCTGCCCAAGGCTTCGCTTATGTGAAAAGTGTCTTATTATCATAAGCAACCTAATGCGAAGTTTGCTAATGGTTCGACATGATTCTATATTTATATTAGATAGAAATCAAAATTGTGTAAAAGTCCGCAATGTGATGCAAATCGTGAAAATACGTGTCGCACGCTTAGAATTATAGTGACTTAATCCAAAAAAGTAAGATTTTGGGAAACGTCGATTAAAGAATCGGAAGTTGGTACATTTTATACAAAAATAAGTATATTTGGCTGTAGATTAGAAAAAAACAAAAAAAGATGCTTTGATATCGTGGTTAAGTTATTGACCTACATATTTAAATACAATAAACAAAATAAAAGTAATTATAAATATTTATTTTTAAATTAATTTGTAGTGAATGCCTAATTGGGTCTGTAATTGTCTAAAATCATAGTTTTTTTAAAAGACCGAATATCGTTTAGGTCTCTGCAATTCTGAACATACGTCTTGAGTTTCGTTACATACCTAAATAAGCCTAAGTAATAATAAATAACAGATTGTTTTAACGATACTTTCAAGAAAGATTAAAAAAAATATCAAAATAATATAAAGATTTTTTATTAGAAATTACTTCAGATAATTAAATTTTTTATCACAATCATAATTCTATAACAGATTAAGTATGTCGTTCAAAATCCTAGAAAAATAAATAAAAGATATAACATAACTCAGTCTTCTCTGATAATTGCATACAACAATAAAAACTAGGTATTAAGTTCTTATTGCGAGAATAGATCGCGCAAATCTCTTTTTTTTTATTTTCACTTAACTCTATTCATTAAGAATATGCTTTGGTTAGCGCTATTCCTGCCGGACTGATCATCTTCTTACGTTTGTTTCTCATATTGACCATGGTGAAGTCACTTTGTGTCTACGAAGCGTGGTGGAGCGTTTGAACTTGTCCTTGCAGGCAGTCTCCGAATGGGGTGATGCCAATCTGGTCAAGTTTAATGCTGCTAAAACCCAGGCGTTTCTTTTTTCCGCTAAAAACTGATGTAACCGTGCCAATAACGGACCATCTTGAGCTTCTTGGCGTTACGTTGACATCGACTCTCAATTTTGGGCCATACATTAAGGCAAAGGCTCAGCTGGCTTCCAAAAAGTTGGGAATCCTTGCGAAGGTGAGAAAGTACTTCACGCCGGGACAGCTGCTCAACTTGTATCAGGCGCAAGTTCGATCGTGCATGGAGTACTGTTCTCATCTCTGGGACGGATCTGCCAAATACCAGCTTAATGCACTAGAGTCTATCGAAAAGCTTGCCAAGAGACTCTTCGGCAATGAAGCACTGGTCAAATCAAAGCTCCAGAGCCTTGAACATCGTCGCCGAGTTGCCAGCTTGTCGGTTTTTTATCGGTTACATTTCGGGGAGTGTGCGATGGAATTGCATGATTTAATTCCGCCCAGCCCGTTCCATCATCGGACAACCAGACGCACGGCGATGCGTGATCGGTACATGGTGGACATCCCACCCATACGCACAAAACGTTTTGGGGACACTTTTATTATGCGTACAGCTAAGGAGTGGAATT
This sequence comes from Orthosia gracilis, assembly GCA_947562075.1. NCBI lineage: Eukaryota > Metazoa > Arthropoda > Insecta > Lepidoptera > Noctuidae > Orthosia > Orthosia gracilis. Next base: position 3,145,694 of record OX387269.1, read on the forward strand.
CCCTGCAAAAAACAGTTACATCTCTCATTTAGTATAATGATGATATAAATTTGTTTTTATTTTGCCCGCAACAATTATCTTAATAAAATGTGACGTGGAGAGTTTTGTTTGGATTATCCTCATTAAGACGTTGTAGGTAATCTAGGATACATGACCCAATCTCAATGGCACCCCTTTTTCCCAGAACTTCGTCCCAGAAATAGCTATACACATTACCATGCACCTATTTCATTTGAATCCTCTTCATGTTTTTTACGTCTTTTATCTGTCTCCGTTTCCTTTAACAATTCCACTATAGTAAAATTCAAGCAATTCAGTTTAGATTTGTAAAAGAAGAAGATGTATCTCCGATAAGTAGGACACTGCATGACGGCCTGTAAATAGCGCAAATAAATGTCTCATTGATATTCTGGCGATCTAAATTTTTTTCTTGTCGACACAGATCCTTTTCTTTCATATGATCGTCAAATTTAATTTTAATTTCAGTTTTACGAATCGGGTTAGCTATTTCATAATCCAAGCACAAGTCACACCTATCCTTTTTGGTTGAAAAAAGCTTATATTAAACTGTTTAGTAAAAACATCATAATACAGCCAATAATCACAAGTAGGTTTTTCTTCTTCTTTTTGAAATTTATCAAAAAAAAACCAGAGATCCGTTATCGTCTTTTCACCACTAATATACTCCTTGGAAGTCGTAGCCCTCAAATAATGTAACCCTATTCGTGGAATCGATTTAATGTGCTGTTTTATGCTTTGAATGAGTAATGGATCTCTAGGTTTTCTTGATGGGTGCTCATGCTTGGAAGCTTGGTTACTTCTGGATCAATTTTCTTTTAACTGTTCTGATTTGACGGTCAAATATACCAAGTGTGTTAATAAAGAAGGTTTTTCAAATACGAGTTTTGATATTATCCACGGTGAAATAGAAAGTTTGGTAATCTAGGTTTAGAAGCATTCGTATATTTGTACTTTGGCATTATCTCCATCATACAAGATCTTATATAAGATCGCTGTAGTTCAATGTTCCTTAAAGACCAATATGTATTAAACAATGTACTTCGGCGTACAGTTCTTTCCTCAATGAGCAGGATCTCCACATCCTAAATACGGGCCAAACACCAACGTTCGAGACATACAGAAATGACAGGTGGTGCACAAGCATCGTCGACGTGACAGCTTGCAGTTCGTCGCTACTGGGTAAGGTCGAGGAGTGGCGGGTAGAAAGAAGTCTAACAACTTCAGACCACAACGCTATAACCTTCTCGATGCGCCTAGAAAAGCCCCTGGAACCCTTAAGGCCGATTTCGACGCGCATCTACAACACCAAGAAGGCCAAGTGGTCCGAATTCAACACCCACTTTAAGACCAGCCTAGCAGACAGTGGCATCACCCAAGTCAAAGTCTCAAACGCATCGAACCCAGAGGATCTGGAAACAATTATTTCAAACTATATTCAGAACATCCACCGCTCATGCGAGGAAGCGATTCCAAAACTTGGGTCGCCCAAACACAACGCCAAGCCCCCATGGTGGACCCCTTCTCTAGACCGTCTCAAAAAAGACGCCATGGCGAAGAAGAGGAGGATCCGGAACGCAGCCGCAAGCCGGAGACACTTCACCATCCAAGAGTACGTGCTGGCCAAACAAACTTACACGACAGCAGCAACGGAAGCAGCCACAGCCAACTGGAAGGAGTTCTGCACGAAGCAGGACCGAGAGAGCATGTGGGACGGCATCTACAGGATAATAAGGAAGACAGCCAAAAGACAGGACGACGCGCTCCTGAGAAACACCGCAGGCGAGATGCTCAGTCCAGAGCAATCTGCGGATCTTCTGGCAAAAACCTTCTACCCCGACGACTCAACGGATGCCGAACAGCCCTACCACACTGCGCTAAGGAGGCTAGCGGAGGAGAAGAATCCCCAAGGTCTGTCTGCAGACGATCCACCCTTTACGACCGCGGAGCTGGAAATGGTTCTCCAGAACCAAAATCCGAAAAAAGCCCCCGGCCCCGACGGATTAACAGCAGACATCTGCACAGCGGCAATAAACTGCGATAGGGAGGTGTTCTTAGCGATAGCAAACAAGTGTTTGTCGCTGTCACACTTCCCAAAGCAGTGGAAGGTCGCCCACGTTTGCATTCTCCGCAAGCCAGGAAAGGACGACTATACCAGCCCCAAGTCGTACAGGCCAATAGGTCTGCTCTCGGTCCTAGGAAAAATTTTCGAGAAACTTTTAGTGGGCCGATTACAGTGGCACTTCCTCCCAACACTACACACAAACCAATATGGCTTCATGCCACTGGTCGTGGGCCACTTACGAGCCGAAATCAAAGCCAAAAAGATCGTGCTTTTGATATCATTGGACATTGAGGGAGCATTCGACAACGCGTGGTGGCCCGCACTCAAGAAGCAGATGGTAGCCAAGAATTGTCCAGCAAATATCTACGCTCTCGTCGCCTCATACCTCGAAGACCGGAACATCAGGGTCAACTACGCCAGAGCGACTAGCGAGAAGGGAACCACGAAAGGATGCGTCCAGGGCTCAATTGCCGGACCGACGTTTTGGAACCTTACCCTAGACTCACTTCTACACAAAATGGCTAGTATGGGGGTATACTGCCAAGCCTTCGCGGACGACGTTGTTCTGGTTTTCTCTGACTTTACAGCCGGTCCCCTGCAGCAATCAGCCAACAGCACGCTAGTAAAGGTATCGGAATGGGGCGTCCAAAATAAGCTACGTTTCGCCGCGCACAAGACCAATGCGATGGTGTTAACGAGAAAGCGAAAGTACGACGTTCCGGTACTTCATATGTCGGGCACGCGGCTTAGCTTGGTTGAGGAGGTGAAGCTGTTAGGTCTCACGATAGACTCCAAACTCACCTTCAATGCGCACGTGTCTGCGACCTGTAGAAAGGCCGCAGACATCTATAATCAGTTGGCATGTGCGGCGAGGGTGACTTGGGGTCTCAACAGAGATATAATCAGGACGATATACGTGTCGGTCATAGAGCCCATCGTGATGTATGCAGCGAGTGCGTGGGCCCCCGCAGCTGAGAAACTGATGACAAGGAAAAAGTTTGACTCACTGCAGAGAGGATTCGCGCAAAAAATCTGCAAAGCATGCCGCACGGTGTCTCTGACATCGGCACTTATCCTGTCAGGTCAACTCCCCCTAGACCTCCGAGTAATCGAGGCGGCAACCCTTTTCAATATCAAAAAGGGACATTCCCAAGAGTTCATACCGCTGGGCCGTGAGCTGGAGCGCAACGTGCATCATTCCAAAAATCCCCACCCAGCGCAACTCACAACAACCGAGTATGAATGCCTACAGAATTTGACTCCCGAAACCCTGGAAACTCACCAAGTATTCGGCCCCCAGATATACACCGATGGCAGCAAGATAGAGGGGATAGTCGGAGCTGCCCTAACTTGGTGGGAAAACGGGACGGAGTCAAAGTTCAGCACCTTTGGCTTGGAGCCTCACAACACCGTCTTCCAATCGGAAATGTACGCTCTCTTCAGAGCTGTCAGAATGGCAAGAGAATCCAAGGCGGCCTCCGTAAGCATCTTTAGTGATTCGAAATCGTCACTGGACCTGCTGAGGAGACCGTCTGTCACTCACCACCTGGCACTCCAAATCAAGAGAAGCGTCAGTGAAATCAGAGAGGAGGGCAGAGAAGTGAGGCTCTTCTGGCTTAAGGCCCATGTGGAAACTGCCGGGAATGAGAGAGCGGATGAGCTGGCCAAGGAGGCAGCCCTAACAAAACTCACATCCGACTACAGGAGGGTCCCCGTATCGTTCGTGAGGAGGAAGATACGGGAGGGGACTGTAAGGAAGTGGCAAGCGCGGTACGAGTCCTCGAGTACAGGATCGGTCACAAGCACCCCATTGACTGATACACAAGTTACACACACACACTCTAACCAACGGCCATTACCAACGGAAGCAGCAGCGGATGCAGCAACAGCCAGCCTACAACCAGCCTCTATCATGACTACCACACAATTCCTGGCATGCGGAGAAGACGGAATCCCTGGCATCCGACTGCGAGGCGTCGCTCTGTTCATGAACAGGGATCAGGAGAAGTTAGGCATAGGCTTCTGCATAGGCTCAAGTCAAGCTGCGGCCCGGATATACCTTTCACCGGGCATTGCCGCCCTGATTAACGGAAGCACCACCAAAACGAGCATAAACGGCCACGAGCATGAACGAGCATAAAAAGCAGCAAGTATGCTGCACTACCTCAAGTGGAAGTGGCCACTCACCGATGCCGTGTAATGCGATTTAAAGGGAAAACAATCGCATTGCTAGAGTGGGGAGAGGCTACTCCATTTGGTCAGGCAAGCTCATTGCTTCAGAAGATCGGGGAGGCAGGAGACTACATGTCAGCCGCGGCCCGAACCATAAGCGTGGACGCAATGGTGGTGGGAGGAGACAGAGGAGACGTCGCAGACCGCTTTGGCTGTTTAAAAGCCTCAGAACATCATGAGGTCGTTGTCTACGAGGACAGAGGCGAAACCCTGAGTTTCCTCAAAGCCCCCAGACAACCAACAGCCAGCGCGACGAGCCCCACAACAAGCCCTACCACTCAAAGTGGATCGGAAAGGGCCCAGCAGAAGGCAGCAGCCGAAAAAGCTGCATAGGAGCAGTGCAACACCATAAACCCGGAAGACTGGGCCCGGTCGAGGAGTCGCCTGAAAGCTTTCGGCTCTTTCCTCAGTGCACTGCTCCCAAGCACCAGCCACACATCACCATCTCACAAGCAGGAGACAGCACTGCAGAGGTTCTTCAGAAAAACACCAAAGAAACCAACCCAGCAAAAGCCTAAGCCAACACGAGCCGACAAAGGGCAAGTCAGCCCGCCGACCCTCGCAGTAAATTCGGGTGCCACGGACCACGTAAAGAGCGCGTTCCTCGAGTACGTAGCAATCGTAAGAGCGACCAGAGAGGTCAATCTTACGACATGCAGGAAGATCCTGCAGACCTTCCAGAGAGACACAGACGGTCTGTTAGGGGTACTGCTCGAGGAAGCAGGGGCAGCGGTGTACGACAACGTCACATCCCAAGTCATCAAAGGGGAAATGACGCGGTCGTATATGGCAGCCTACAGCGCGAGGAGTGGTTTTGTGGCCCTGGACAAGGAGGAGACGGAGCGCTCAGGCAAACTCAAGTTCAGCGTGCCAAATGACGACCCGATAGTGGTTACCGCCAAATGTACCAAAATAATGCCGGATGATAAGATCCTGGAAATGGCACAGTCCATTTCGGAAACCTCAGGTATCCCGGCATCGCAGGAAAGCTGGGCGGTACCCAATATCAGGTGGATTAACGGAGTTCCGGGTTGCGGTAAGACAACCTGGCTGGTAAAGCACTTCGACGAGGACAGGGACGTGATAGCCACCACGACAACAGAAGCTGCCAAAGATCTTAGGGAAAAGCTTGCGCGCCGCTTAGGAGACCGAGCAAAGACCAAGGTGCGCACTATGGCCTCAATCCTAGCAAACGGTTTCAAGAGTCAAGACAAATGCTACCGTCTTACGGTAGACGAGGCTCTTATGAACCACTTTGGGGCCATAGTCATGGCAGTAAAGTTGTCTGGAGCAAGCGAGCTTGTCCTCGTCGGAGACGTTAACCAGCTTCCATTTTTGGACAGAGAGAACCTTTTCGAGCTTAGGAATACCCGTCCAGACCTGGTGGCTGGCATCACCCAGGAGTTTCTCTGCACACACCGCAATCCAATGGACGTGGCGTTTGCACTGAGTGAGATATACCCCGGTATATACTCCTCCAAGTCGTCGCTGTCGCGGGTCCACTCTCTGAAGGTGAAAGGTTATACAGGGGCGCAAATACCGAGCACTGCCCAAAACATCCTGTTCCTGGTTCATACGCAGGGGGAGAAAGCTTCTCTTGCGAGCCAGGGATTTGGGTCCGGCGAAGGGTCGCGCCTGCTAACCATACACGAGGCTCAGGGGTTGACCTACGATGACGTCATAATCATCAACACCAAGTCCAGGAGGCTTCAGGTCCACGACAGCATCTCCCACGCGGTAGTGGCGGTGTCCAGACATACAGTTAGTTGCGTCTATTACACCGACGACGCCGATGACGCCACAGGCCGCTTTGCTAAGAGGGCGATGGATGCGCCAACTAAAACGGTCGTCAACTACAATCTTAAGACGGCCATGCAGCATCGAGACGTAGTCGTCATAGAGGCCTTGCTCACGCTGGCGAAGTCCCTGGTCAGCAGACATCACCAAAACACCACCTAACAAGTCCCATCCAAAAACTCCAACCCAAACACCTCCCCAAACCCAAACCATCACCCTGTCTAAATCCTGTAATGATAAAATAAAAATATACATGTAAAGCTGCATGGTGGAACGAGTCAGTCATACTCATCTTAACGTCCTTACGACGGGGTTCTAGAACGGGAACCGTCGGCCGGTACTGGTCTGCTCGCACTGCCATGCATCTCCCCCGCAAAGTGTACAAATAGAAATAAGTAGACAAAATAGTGAATAACATAGGCAGTGTATCAATAGAAATTAATAAACCAAATAGTTAATAACATAAAAATAAGTAGTAAATAGAAATATAAAATTGTAAAGCCAGTGTGAAATATATAATCAACGATAAAAATGTAGAATTTAGTGAAAGATGAACTCACGTAGACTTAAGTTAGTTAAGTAAGCCTAGGAATAATGTCCGAGGAGTCAAATAATTGTAATTTTATGAAATAAAACCAAACAAATTAAGATAGTAAAAAAGGGCGCGGACGTCATGTCCGCGGTAGAATATTAAACAAAAAAAAAAAAAAAAAAAAAAACGTGTCCTAGAACCAAAAATTCGAAGACATGTGTCATCCGGCCAGGGCCCGCGTGGTGGATTACGGCCCATTCCCTCTCAGAGAGAAGAGACCTGTGTCCCAACAGTAGGAACATTAAAAGGATTATGATGATGACGTTCAGCTTTTGAGGCGTGATTCATTAACACTCATTGAATCTTTCACATTTTTATTAATACTAGTAGGATATTAAGAAAAGGGAATTTACTAGTTATATTAAGGTCACATCTTAGCGGTTCATGTCCATCAATTAACTTTTTTGTGCAGAAGTCAATCCGGCTTTAAAATGTTTGATCGCTTTCAGTTAGTTTGCGAAGCAATTGACTTCATTTGATTTATATAGAATCGACGATTAATTTAAATATTAATATCTAAGTACTATTCAAAGAATGAAATAGAAACAAATTAACAAGCAAGTTTGGAAATATTTATACGAACAAAATTAAAAATGATAGGAATATTATTTTAAGAAAGGTTTTAATCTAGTAGATATAAAAAGTAAATAATAGAAAATGCTACGAAGAGGCAAACGGTCATTCCCAGAAAGGCAGCAATGCAATATGGCAGAAAGAGATTGGAATAATATTGTAGTAAGAAGATGATAAGTAGAGTGACGTGAGTATCCATTAAGGTGATCATAGATAGTGACCTTTTACCAACCCTGACCATAAGCTCTTAGAGCAAGGTTATTTTGAATGTGCGTAAGGGACAGATGTATATAACTTGTATACATCTGTCCCCTTTTGCACAGTCGAACTATGATAGTTTTGACACAATATTAGGGTGCGGGAGGGGGGGTTTAACACAATATTAGGGTGGCCTGCTTGTTTGCCACTCGTCATCATCTTCCTGCCCTTCTCCCAGTTACTTGGGGTCGGCGCAACACTTTCTTCTTCCATACCATCCTGTTTGCTACTCGATGGCATAAAAACAAGTGTTGTACGATTAGAGAGGCGGTTCATCAACGAACTGTTATAGATGATTGATTACTGATGCTTAATGTTTTTGTCAATTAAGTGACTTTTTATGGTGTGAGTAAGAGAATTTTTTTTATCTTGTATATTAAGGATTTTTATTGATTAGTTCGTAGATAACTAATGATGAAATATGGTTCTATCAAAAATCTTTAATGACGAAGGCTTTTTGCGTGGCGGCAAGAATATTGAATGTTAATTCTCATAACAATAAAACAAGAAACTTTCTTTAAAGACATTTGCAACGAGCCCAACATTAGAAACTAAGCCTCTATAACACAAATTAAGGCTCCTACAGACAGGAAAACACGACAGAGCGTTTTCACAGAAACTGCAGTTTTATCCCTGTTCCGTACTGTTCTTTATTTTGTAAACATTCTAAATATTAGTAGTTTTCTGAGAGTGTCTTATCAATTGTGTGTAGTAAGAACCAAATTACGGTGGATTTGAAACGTCCCGCCATCGTCTCATTGGACACTCGCTAACCAATCCGAACGGCGAACCACAATGCAGCGCCATCTTTATAAAAAAAAGATGGATTGTCTACGCACGCCGAACGAGCCGCGGACCTCTCCGCGCCCTTTTTTTGTTATCCCGGTTTTCTGGTGGTTTAGTAGTGCTCGCAGGTGAACAATTTGAAGGACTTATGCCTATGGACTTGTTTTGATGACGATATCGTGTGTGTGAACGGCTGGATCCAGACCCTCGCTGCCTGATACGACGCTGAGCCCTAGGAGCGCGAGGCAGTATACCTACGGAGGCGAGAGGTGAGTGCTTTTCGAATCCACTGTTCACAAATCTTCTACACATAATTGTTTGATCATTCGAGCCGGATTGTTCATATTTTTTCACCTGTGAGGTTTTCCATTCCATATTCCCTTGTTGTTCGAATTTCAAGTTACGACGCCACGCGTCTATCAATATGGCGGCAATCCAACAAGATTTTTTTGAACGAGAAATAATTCTCGATGAGCTTCAACGAACATTACAGTTCATAGATTCCGATGAACAACAATTTAAATCTCGATCTAAAGATTTAACTTCACAACAGCGCAAGTTTTTCAAACTTCAAGCTAAAATTGAAAAATCCCTCATTAAGTCTAATACTTTTGATAAAGAGGAACAGCTAAGAATTCGTAACAGTTTTAATGATTGCTATTATGCTATTGTGGTACATTTAAATAAAATTAAAGAAGATGAAATTGAACATAAACGTAGGATGTCGTCATTCGGATCCCCTAATAATTCTGTTGTTCACGTGCCATCGTCTAGTAGTTGTGCTAGTAGATTACCTACTCTTCCAATGCCTACCTTTTCAGGAGAAATAACAGATTGGCCTGCTTTCTACGATCTATTTCGGTCACTAGTGCACAGCAAAAATACCTACTCGGACTCGGAGAAGTTCCGCTATTTGCTACTTTCTTTGAAAAATGAACCCTACAATCTAATTAAATCTATTCCAATAACTGACGAGAACTATACGGTCGCGTTAGGTATGCTACAGTCTAGGTATGATAACGAACGAGCCATTGCTTCCGCTTATCTAGAAAAAATATTCGATATTGAACCTTGTCAGTACGATAAAAGCGACAAATTAGTTCAAGGGTTAAGAAATTTACTGAACACTTATCATGAAAATATCATGGCTTTAGAAGTAATGCACTTTCCTACGAAGGAGTGGACTTTCATGTTAGTGCTTCTTTTCTTACGTAAGATTCCACCAACATTACGTAGACGTTTCGATTTGTCGTTGTCCCAACCATCTAAGATACCCACAATTAGTGAATTAATAAATTTCTTAGAACGCGAGTTATCTGCGAATGAATTTGCGTATCAAAACAAACCCATTTATAATGCGGAAAAGGTAGGTAGTTCTAGGACTCCGCCCGCATCGAACGCGCGCCGTGCGCTCTCGGCCGGCGTCGCGGCGGGCCCGGAAACAAGGTCAGACAATTCACAGTCCAACAATTCAAATAGTAAAAGGATATCTTGTATTAGTTGCGGTGCTCAACATACGTTGACGAAATGTGCGAATTTTCTAAACTTATCCCCTCAAGATAGGTATTCTTTCATAAAAAACAAAAATGTTTGTTACAATTGTTTAAGTGTAGGACATGATGTGAAACATTGCAAATCTAACTTTGTGTGCCGTTCGTGTCATAAAAGACACCATAGTTTAATTCATTTTAATCAACAGCATAGTTTTCCGGGTGTCAGTGAAGCAGATTCGAACGCTAGTGCTGTCTCACCTACCGTGCATCAAACGACAGAGACAGATGCGCCCGGTACCGCGCCAACCGTACTGACAGCTGTGAATCATACGTCGAGAGATAACGCGATCGCTCCGCAATCCATTGCGCCTTCCGTGCGCGCAAGTACCGTGCTTTTGTGTACAGCGCTAGTTAATGTACACGTAGGCTCGCAAAAACACACCGTTCGGTGTATTATAGATACCGGTAGTCAAGCGACTTTTATTACCGAGACTTGTATTCAGCGGTTAGGATTGCAGCGTAGGCATGCGCGCGTTCCCGTGTTCGGTATAGGAGGTAGTGATCCTGTATACCCTAAGGGTGTTGTTTCTTTTTGCGTCACACCTACTCATGTTGATCAACCATCCCTTTCAGTTGATGCATTGATTTTACCTACACTTATGTCACGCATGCCTTGTGTAACATTACCATTTAGGGATTGGCCACACATAAAACACTTACATTTGGCAGATCCGAAATTTTATCTTCCACAGTCGGTGGAAATGCTTTTAGGTGCGGATATTCTATCCCAGGTGATATTAGGTCACGTGATTACGGGCCCTTCCGGGTCCCCAATGGCATTAAATAGTATCTTTGGTTATTTATTAATGGGTGATGTTTCTTGCAACCAAAATACGCCTTCTTCGCTTCAAGTGTGTTTCAGTAGTTCTAGCTCATCCTACGATGACGTCATAAATCTGAAACGATTCTGGGAATTAGAGTCCCTTCCTGAAAAAAGAGTTTCCAGCCCTGACGAAGCCTTGTGTGAGTCTATCTTCGTAAAATCACACACTCGCGACGAAAATGGGCGATATGTAGTTTCGCTTCCATTTAAACCCGATGCACCTGCCCTCGGCGAATCACGAGATACGGCAGTATCTAGGTTTAGAAAATTAGAGTATAGGTTAGAACGTAATCCACAACTTAAGGTTGATTATCACGCGTGCCTCCAGGAATATTTAGATCTTGGTCACATGGAGCCCGTGAATTCCCCTCCTTCTATCAGTACCTATTACATTCCGCACCACTGCGTGGTCAAAGATTCTAGTGAAACAACTCGTACCCGTGTTGTTTTTGATGCGAGTTGCAAAACTTCTAATGGTATTTCACTTAACGATGTTTTATTAACTGGGCCTAAATTGCACCAGGACATCGTAGATGTTTTATTAGGGTTTCGTATTCATGCTATCGCTGTCACTGCTGATATTAAGCAGATGTACAGAAACATTTTGTTACAACATTCTGATTGGGACTATCAGCGTATTGTTTGGCGACAATCTCCAACCGAACCTTTGCGTGATTATCGGTTGCGAACCGTCACTTTCGGTGTTAGTTCATCACCGTACTTAGCACTTCGTACGATTCAACAGTTGGCGGATGATGAAGCTACTAACTTCCCGTTAGGTTCTAAGGTCCTCCGCGACCAAGTGTTTGTTGATGATGTGGTCACTGGCACATGTGACGTCACACATGCTCTGATTTTACAACGAGAGTTAGTAGGTATTTGTTCATCGGCTGGTTTCGAACTGCGAAAGTGGCAGAGCAATTCGCCAGCGTTACTCGCTGCTGTACATACATCAGAGGCTCATGGCGAGCGGCCCGATAATGTTTCATTTGCATTAATGGAAAGCGATAAACAAACAAAGGTTTTAGGACTCCAATGGAACCCAAAATCAGATACATTTTCCTTTAGTGTTCAAGCAACTTTAGATAAAATCTCCAAGCGGACCATATTATCCCAAATAGCAAAAATTTATGACCCTATGGGCTGGTTATCTCCTATAGCTATTTATGCAAAACATCTTATTCAGCTATTATGGATCTCCGGTGTCAATTGGGACGAGTCACCTCCCATAGATATAATTAATTCATGGTCTAATTTCATCAATGAATTATCATTGCTATCAAGTTTTCAAATCCCACGTTTTGTTTTTCCAAATGTAAGTTCTATTCAGATTCATGGGTTTTCGGACGCATCTGAGCGTGCTTACGCTGCGTGTGTCTATGTTCGTGTGACTGATAGTAGTGATAACGTTAAAACATTTCTTTTACTAGCGAAAACTCGCGTAGCGCCGCTCAAACCGGTTCTCACTATTCCGCGTCTCGAGCTGTGTGCGGCTGTTTTATTGTCACAGCTAATTGATAAAATTATGAAGGTGTACGGTGACCATGTGAACTGCAATCATGTCTATGCATGGACTGATTCTCAGATTGTGTTAGCGTGGCTTCGTTCGCCACCACATGAATGGAAAACATTCGTCTCTAATCGTTTGAGTGAGATTTTATCCCGGCTTCCTGCCGATTGCTGGAGACATGTTCCCTCTGCTGATAATCCAGCAGACGCACCTTCTCGAGGAATGCTGCCTGCTAGTTTTATTGAAAATTCTTCAATGTGGCTCCAGGGGCCCTGGTGGTTGTCACGTGATTTTAAGTGTTGGCCAATTCCTAAAGAGGTATCTAAAGTTACCGAGGAAAAGCGTAATTCCCCACTATCGGTGGTAACAAACTCGTCCATCACGACGCCGGCGCCTCCTGATGCTACGGATTACATAGAAAGATTTTCTAGTTTAGGTAAACTTGTTCGAGTCACCTCACTCATATTTCGATTTTATAATAGATGCAAAAAGGTTCAAATTCAATATCCAACCTACATAACAGTTCCCGAATTTAATTTTTGTCTAGGTCGACTTATTCATTTAGTTCAACATTCATCTTTTCCCGAAGATATAAAAAATATTGCATTAGGTAATTATCCTTCCCTTAAACTACGTAGGTTAAAACCATTCATTGACAAACAAAATAGTTTACGTGTCGGTGGGCGGATTCATAAGTCATTGTTGCCGTTTGTTTCTAAACATCAATTAATTCTGCCTAAAAGGCACCATCTCACCAATCTACTTATAGACCCTTTACCCTTAACCCCTTCTCATTTTTTAATAGGAGGCCCTCTGACGGCCTTGCCTGATATTTCTTTATGCGAAGACGTGTCAAATCGTCTCACTAGATGGCGTAGAGTGCAACAGTGCGTACAGCATTTTTGGAGGCGTTGGAGTCGTGAATATTTACACGAGATTCAACAACGCAATAAATGGTTTAAGGATAGCGGCTCTCCACTCCGAGAGGCTATGATTGTTGTCGTACGTGAAGACAACCTGCCACCCTTGCAATGGCGATTGGCTCGTGTACATGCTCTTCATCCAGGGTCAGATAATATCACCCGCGTCGTAACCCTTCAGATGGGCAAAACTTTTGTAAAACGTTCTGTAGTTAAAATATGTCCTTTACCTTTAGAATAATTAAGAATACCTATTTCTTACTGTTACGTTTCTTAGCTAAGTACCTACCTCTTAAGTATTAATTATTTTTAATAGAATTTATTTCAGTTTGAAATGCGTTTAGCGACTATTTTCGTTTAATATTTCATTATTTCAATATCTTTAACTTAAGGTTAAAAGAATTACATTCTTTTAAGGCGAGCGGCATGTTCCGTACTGTTCTTTATTTTGTAAACATTCTAAATATTAGTAGTTTTCTGAGAGTGTCTTATCAATTGTGTGTAGTAAGAACCAAATTACGGTGGATTTGAAACGTCCCGCCATCGTCTCATTGGACACTCGCTAACCAATCCGAACGGCGAACCACAATGCAGCGCCATCTTTATAAAAAAAAGATGGATTGTCTACGCACGCCGAACGAGCCGCGGACCTCTCCGCGCCCTTTTTTTGTTATCCCGGTTTTCTGGTGGTTTAGTAGTGCTCGCAGGTGAACAATTTGAAGGACTTATGCCTATGGACTTGTTTTGATGACGATATCGTGTGTGTGAACGGCTGGATCCAGACCCTCGCTGCCTGATACGACGCTGAGCCCTAGGAGCGCGAGGCAGTATACCTACGGAGGCGAGAGGTGAGTGCTTTTCGAATCCACTGTTCACAAATCTTCTACACAATCCCTTTGTTTTATCCCAGACCCATTTCATAAATATGTATTTCTATGAAATTGCGCCGTAGCATTGCCGCGTAGCGCTGTCTGTGTGAGCCTTAACGTAGTAAACGGTTTCGATGATCACACACGTTTTGGTCGCCGGCGGCTCAAAGTGATTTGTCAAAGCTCCTTATCAGGGTACCTATCGAGCATTTGTTCTCAAAACAACAAACGGAAAAAAATATTCTCTATCGTTTGCGAAAAAACAGATCAGTGGGCGCGAGGGAAATAAAGTAGGGGAAGGTGTCCATCTTCGTTCGTTTTATCTTCAACTGCTAGATGTTTTTGATAAGGTTCTCGTATATTTGACTAGATTTTTATCATAGATACGCTACCGTGACAAACTCACAGAAACCGTGGATTTTTCCGGGATGAAACCCTAGGACATTTAGCGATGGTTTAACTTTCTGAAAGTATTTCGTAATTAGATCCGTGCATCCTTTAGAAACATATAAACAAACAGACAGTTGGACCGGCGTTGGATGGATCTGATATCTATTTGAAACACTCGATTTCTGATTCATGCTGTTGAAGTTAATTATTTGTCAGTCTCTACTTATACCTGAAGACCTGTCAAAATTTGGTATATATGTATGGTTTGACATGTTCCTAACTCCAAATACCCAATTGAGAAATCATAAGTAGGTAGTTGTTTTCAGTATGTCAGAAGTCGCCCAAAGAAGGTTATGTTAGTTGAATAAGTGGTGCAGTGGTTAGATGGACTAATTGTAGTCTGATCTGAGTGGCTATAAAGCCGGTTGCAATCCAAGAGCTAGGCTTAGGCATTTGTGTATCTTGTCTGTTTGTTTGCAACAGGAGTACTGTCTTCCACTTGACAACAAACTTTGTGTCGCCTGGCTTTCCTTTTGAAAACAAGGCCTTGTATTTCAAATAAACCTTCATTTTACATTTAAATTGCTACGGTTCACCCGAAAACCGTTCCTCAATATTTCCATTCATCTTCCCCATTACACAGTTCTAGCTTCTAACATTGTGTAGCACAATATAGCATTCCCAATGCGACGGTACGTGACAGTAATGCAGAATGCCGCACGTCTGTGGTTAAACTATCGATAAATATTTGTGTAATACCTACAGCACATCACTAGTGCTTCGAGGACAGATAGCTGGCATTATTTGTGAGGACTTGTAGGGTGTTTAAGTGATGGGATAAATGGAACCAACTGTCGCTATTTTCTCTTTCTTTTTTTATTTAAGAATAAACGATCTTTTAAAAAAAAACGTTGCCAGTTGCTACTAGGAATTCCTGTTAAAATTTAACTATCATATACTCTTTTACTTAAAAAGCGTTAAAATACAATGTGACAATTATGTCAGAATGTTTGAGTATAAGAGGTACCTAAATACATCTTGGCGTAAGTCAACAAAAAGAAAATATTTCCAAAAACGAAATGAAATAAAACTTTCCAATTAAAGTTAATTATGGATACGTTTAATGTGTGATGACTCTGAACACCGCCGATAAGAGTCTGTGTTTCCCAACAGATATTAGTTGGGCGGTATATATAGATTGATGTAATGGATGGAACTCAAAGTCAAAGTCAAATGTTTTTTATTTCGACTAGGCCATTAAGCGGCACTTTCGAACGTTAACAATTAAAATTAACAAGTAATAAAAATTGATTCTACCGTGCATTCGGAAAAGTAGATTGTTATGGAGAAGAACGCACAAGACACTCCATAAAACGCACAAGAAACTCCATCCAATCATGATCCAATTATGGATCACACTTGCCCAGCAGTAATATATTACCCGAATCACTCTTAACTTAAAAACGTAAAGAATTATTTGGTGTGGGTGTAGGAGACTAACAAGTGACGTGTTACCTGCATCTTCGTATCAGGCACGTGAGTGTTTAAACGAGAAGCTATTTAAGATAAAAATATTTGATTCTAATTAATTTCTGCAGTATCGAGGAATTTATAAAAAATAACTTAATCATGAATTCTAAAGTTGGTAGTAAACATCCAATTTATTAATACTGATAATTGAGTTAAACCTGTTTAACATCATAAAAGTTATACTTATTTTAATTGAAAACCGCAAACTTTTTAGGTTCCTGCATAAATAATTGTGTATGATACATAATTATGCTCGTTTGGCTTATATACCGGCTTCTTTATATCAAAATAGTGTACCTACTAAGATGTCTTCAAATCTATTTCATAAAAGGTTTACCCGCGGTTTCACTACCGGGTCCATACTACTGGAATTGTACAATTTCTTTCATAAAACTAGCTTATAACACTCAGCAATAGGGTAGCTTTCTAGCGGTGTAAGAATTTTTGAAATCGGATGTATAGTTTAGGAGATTTCTTTTTACGACCTCTTGTACCCAAACCAACAATTTTACCTCCATAGATGAAACTAAACACGACGATAAAACTTCTTCATCGAAAAAATACTGTTATAATAAAATTCATCCTAAATTCCGAATGCAACCTCAATGGCAATTATTAACGTCTAGTAACTATTAATCTCTTCACTCCCCAAAAAAATGGACATAAAGCTCTACACATCGGTGTTTACACAATCAAAATAGCAATTAACAGGCTGTCGATCAAGTGTGGAAGACTGTCAACCCTTCCTTGCCTCATCATCAATATCCTTTACATCAAACTCGATCCCATACGCATTAATCGAATCTGTCTTCCAACAAAACCTAATCCGATAAATGGGTTCGTAAAAACTCGCCGCCGTACATTTTATAAACGGATCGTAATCGAATTATTCGGTACGGTAATTAGGTCATCAATTCTGAATGTACGAGGGTTGTGCACTTGCGGGATAATTCATTTTGGTTTCGGATCAATCAAGGAGATGAGGACGCGGAATGATAAGTGTCGGTTGGACCAATTATTTTTCCGATGGGTTGTGCCCAGCTACATAATTGTATTCTTTATTCAAATGTGTACTGTGCTTCTGACCTGTCCAATCAGTATACACACGATCGCGCGTTTCCTCGGTAAAGGAAATTGTGTTTACACAACCAATTCGGGTCTTCTGGTGTCATTCTGGATCTGGATGACGAACTCGAGCGATTCCTAAAACCACATCCACGGCCGCGTCCTCTAAACGCGTTTTGCCGACGCTGCGGCCGCTGGTCTTTGACCTCCTCGCGTAGGGCTGCGATCTCAATGCTCATCTTGTTCATCTGCGCCATTAAATCAGTGATCGGGAACTGATAGCCGCTGCTGGAAGCGCTGACTTCCGCGATCTCGCCGGTTATTATCGTTTCCATTATCTTGTCTGCCATGTTCGCTAGGTTTTCTAGGCCTTGATCTTGGCTGACCGTCAGCACGGCCCGTACATTGGGTGGCAATCTAGCTAGCCACAAACTGTGTAAAGTTTTCTCTGATACTTGCGTATTTCTTCCTAGTTCCCGCATGCGTCGCAAGAGAAAGGATGGTTTCTGCGACCCTAGCTCCATCTCACTGACAAGCTTTAGAAATTATCTGTCGGCGCTCTCCTCATATACCTGCAGTAGTCGTTCTTTGAGCGCATCAAACTTATTATTCTCCGGTGGCGAAAAAAGAATATCACTTACTTGCTGCAACGCTTCGCAATTCAATTTCGTCATTATCAGGTCTGCCTTGGCTGCGTCGCTCAATTTTTGGTACCTAATAATGCCCTCCAATTGAACGAACCACAGGCGGGGCATGTGCGTCCAAAATTCGGGTATTGTGACGATACGGTGATAGCCGACATATCCTGTCTTTCCATGGCCGATACTTTGGTTTCACTGTTATTTATGGTTGTTCCCGGCTCTATTGGGTGGTGGACATCTAGTGCCTGTTGTTTTGTTGCCGCCGTCGCCGATCCGACGCCCTGCTTCGCCGAAAGTGGAGTACAAAACATTTCTACAACACCGTGAGCGCCTTTCGGGGCCGTCCAAGGGCGAAGGGAGTTGCGTTCCTTCCTGCGTCTTTCTATAAAATCACTGTTTTATCGGGTCGTCGGGGTCACCACTTTCACACTTTTGGTTGTGTGTATATGTTCACTTGAACAAAGTTGACAGTCACTATAATATCAAAAGGTTGCGAAATAAAAGTCCGAATATAAAAGGTGCACGAGTCTATTATTGACAATATGAGTACGCGATACAAACGATCCAGCGCGCGGACGGGACGCAACTGGCTCAATTGGCGGGAGTAAACATGCTGCCTTATGCACCCGCTACAGAACTAACAGAAGAACGTTCTAGGAATCGCATGGATTGCAAACAGGAAATTCTATGTGTATGAGATTTCGCAATTTTGTTATATTATGAGAATCAGGTGTATCGGCCCAGACACCGGATTCGCAGAATATGACAAAATCTACAATGCAGTATATATACTGTATTGTAGATTCTGTATGATTAACCTGAACTCATCAGATATTCTAAACAAACGTCTCTGGACTATTATGTTGGTTTGTTAGACGATGAAGTTCAGTGCATGTCTAGTAAATAATTCAAAGTAGGTACTGTTATAGTTTTACTCATAATTTTTTTATTATTTAAGTAACTGCTTCATAGTCTGCGGGTTTAATATGTACATTCAAGGAAGTTGATTCATGATAATGACCCTTTCAGCCGATTATTCGTTTGAAAACTGCAAACATTAATGTTTTCTTGATGATTTCACTCTTGGTGCACTTAGAAAGTTTAAAATTTTGGGCGCACGGTTGGCGCAGTGGTTGAGCGATTGACTGCTGCGCTGCGTGTCGCGGGTTCGATTCCCGCACGGAACAAATATTTATATGACCTACAGATAGTTGTTCCGGCTCTGGGTGTTGTGTATGTGAGTTTATATGTTTGTAAACGCACCCACGATACAGGAAGAAATTCCTAGTGTGGGGCAACGTTTTTTTTTTTTTTTAAATCTTAAAATCTTTGTCAACACGGCCAAAGGGTCGTGCAATTTTGACCAATGGGTTCATTGCAATAGGTAAATTAATTATAAACTTTTTAATTCAAAGTTTTTTTTTTTTGACAATGTAGAAATTATTGTATGAATTAGGAAATAACTATCGTCCAGCATTGTTTGCTTAAAGAATGAAGTACAGAGCAATGTTTTATTTAGAACTATTTCGGTTACAGAAACTTATTTTTAAATTAAAAGAAAAATAACAAATAGATAATTAAAATGGTGGCATGTCAATGAAATGACAGAAAGATGCGTAAACTAATTGACACTATCTTACTAAATCGATAGCAAGTTTGTTGCTAAGGAAATATTCATTTTAGCAATATTTCTATTTGTTTTTCTATTAGAACGCATGTAGAAAAATCAGGAATTACTCTTGTCGACTGTCCTTCAAGTACTGAACTTCTTACTCAACTGTTGTAGATTACTTTCATCTCTTCGATTTAATTTACCAGCTCCCTTCGTAACACCGACCGTTGTTTTAGAACTCAAGTAAAATCACGTTTCAGTTCTTTCAGCTCTCCCACTTTTACGTCTTTCTTCACGACCTCAATCTTTATCTTCTCATCAGTGTCATCATATAATGCACCTTGCAACTCAACCTGGATCTCCCTCAAACGCTTGCCCATTGTTTCTGGTACCATGAAGTACGATAAAACAGCGCCAAATATTGTTATACCGGCGTAAAACCAGAACACTCCAGCCAGACCTGCTAAATCCTTCACTTCTTGATAACCTTTGACTGACAGAAAGGTAAGCAATCCTCTCAAAATATTCTGGAGAGTCATGGCCACTGATTTAACGTTAAGGGGGAATATTTCTGCTATAATAACAAACACAATTGTGTCGTAACCTACAGTGGCTAACATGCTAGCAAAGATGATGCCAATGAAAGGTATGTAACTATAGTACGGGGAAGACGTTGGTTGTATAAAAAAGTAAGCTCCAACAATGCTGAGGGTTACGCCAGCGGTGAGGAAGGAGTGGACGAGCAGAGGACGACGCCCAACCTTGTCCACCATATTTGATGCAAATATACCTGCAAAGAAATTAACGATTCTCATAATGAAATATGGTAGATGATGCTATAATGTTATTCAAAAAAATATGTTCGAAGATTTTATAGAGAATATAATCCGTTATTTCTTCATCACATATAATGGATTTCGTATTCTACCCACATATTATGTTAGTATGATTTTTATTAATTCTGAAACCGGCATTACATCTTACATTGAGCCAGCGTTTGTCGAAAACAGATAGTAGTTAAACAAGGTTAGATAAATAAATGTCTTAAACAGAACTTATAAGTTAGAAAAAATATTTATTTATTTCTTACCAGTAATGAATTTGACTGCTCCATATTATGAGTACAGTGGCAATATCCAAATTTGCCTCGCTCTCTTGAACAATCCGACCCAGGTATTGCTGAATAGCAATCGATCCAGACATTATTTGAGTAGTTTTTAAACCTGTTGAAGAATATTTTAGATAGACATATTCGAAATGCCACAGTTATAGTTCTTACTACTAATTTAGGTGTAACATTAACGGAACGAATTCGTAACACTA
Source organism: Orthosia gracilis (assembly GCA_947562075.1). NCBI lineage: Eukaryota > Metazoa > Arthropoda > Insecta > Lepidoptera > Noctuidae > Orthosia > Orthosia gracilis. The sequence continues at coordinate 3,166,251 of OX387269.1, forward strand.
TATAATATGTATACTGTTCCAAAACCAAGACAGCTGATGTGGCTAATAAGGCTGAAACATAATATGGAACTAGGAAGGTCATGTCTGCCACAGGCTGACATGTCTGGTCCAAAACTGCCCTGTGACGGGATTGCAACAAACCACGAAGGAGAGCGGGACGAATTACAATGATATCGCAAAAACTGGAGAGTGAAGTGCAAGCTCTTGGATGGCGGAAAAAGTTGGAGGCTTTTACTCAGATATGGAACAAAATATGCTGGCCAAAAAACAAAATAGTAAGTCTGTTGGTACCTATACAAATCATCAATGCTTTGCGGTATTGCTTTCCAGTGAATAGCTCTTTGATTGAACCGGAGCGAAGCGTCTCCTTGCTTACGTCAACCCCCATCGCTGATAACCGAGTGGATACTCGGTTATCAGCGATGGGGGTTATCTCGATTACCTGCAACAATAACATGTATTTGTGAAATCAAGTCAGGTACTACGCCGAAAATAATTACAGTTGTAGCTGTAATAGCTGAATAGTTAGCTATTTTCATATAACGGTGAAATAATAATTTTAAAAAATGTTAATGCCACTGTAAGGTAGAGTCTACCATCTAGGGTTTAGGTACACATTCTTTGGAGTACATAAATTTTAAAAATATTTTCACACCTTCGTTGTGGAAATGTCCAACTATTCAACGATAGAGGTATAGTAAAATTGTTGACTATTTTTACTTACAACACCAAGGTGAAAGCATATTAAATCAATGCTAATCTCAGAGCGTTTTTATCCGACTACAGCGAAGCCAAAAAGGAGGGTAGTCGTGGTTGTATGCCATCTGCGGGTTGTTTTAACAATAACATTACGACAGTAGATAGTAAGCAATCTTTATGGCTAGGTGGCATACGAATACGGCTATCCTTCTTATGGCTCCTTCTTCCTCTAAGAATATTTACTTGTTTCATACTTTTCAGAGCGCGATTTCTTTGCCATGTATGTAGTAGGGTTAATTTCTTGCCATTTGCCATCATTAACACAGAATAAATAATAATTGATATTACGAATTTTTTACAGAACGACCGTCAAATGACCGTTTAGTCTCAATCAGTCTCTTAGTATGTGAATGACTGAGGCGTGACGTGTTTAACGTACCTATAGAATTGTGTGTAAAATTAAAATGTTCTAGAATACTCATGAAAATTTTATTTTCTTGTTTAATCAACTCTCCTAAGCCTGATGTGTGTATGTACCTTAATGCTTTTTATGTCTTTCAGATTATTAATTTGAGCATTTCGAAAGCGTGGTGCCTTTACATAACGCGATTCCTATAGGGTTCCGGTACTGGTATGATAGTTACTGTAAGATAATTATTCTTTTGATGCAGTCAAAAAATTGACAATTCTTAAAGAGCCTTTTGATGAATTAAAGGCACGGTTGGCGCAGTGACTGAGCGATTGGCTACTGCAATGCGTGTCGAGGGTTCGATTCCCGTACGGAACAAATATTAATTGTATATATAGCCTATAGATAGTTGTTCCGGGTCTGGCTAGTCGTTTTGTTGAGTTAGCCACCTGGATATCTCATATTCATAACTCTGTTCAAAAATGGGGACGCATCCAAAGTTTGGAATTTTCTAAGATCATTGGGGATCGGTAAAACCCGACAAGAGTCAATACCTAAATATTTAGACTTTGATTCAATGAATAATCATTTTACAGCATCGTCCAATTTCGATAGGACAATAAAATTGAATACATTGGATTATCTTTCATCTCTTCCGAGCCCCAGCTATTCTCCATTTGTTTTTAGTCAATTCTCTGCATGTGATGTTAGGAAGAGCATCCTATCAATTACTTCCAATGCAGTAGGAAGTGACTTTATCAGCCGTAAAATGTTACTTCCAGTGCTGGACGTAATCCTTCCGATCATTTGCCACATCTCTTTTCTGCGTCCAGTGGTGTCTTTCCATGTTCATGGAAAGATGCTCAAATTATTCCATTACCCAAAAAGGCCAATACCACATCCTTTTCTGAATACCGTCCAATATCCGTCCTACCATTCCTGTCCAAAGTCCTGGTACGATTAATCCACGACCAAATTAGCACTTTCCTATCTAAAAATAATCTCCTCAATCCCTTCCAGTCCGGTTTCCGTCCTGGTCACAGCACCACCACAGCCCTTCCCAACATTACGGATGATAAAAGGTCAGCTATGGAAAGCAGTAAACTGACAGTCTTGGCATTGCTAGACTTCAGAAATGCCTTTAATGCTGTCGATTTCGATGTTTTGCTTGGCATTCTGTGCTCTCTTAATATATCTGCATCGGTAATTGACTGGCTTCGTAGTTACCTGTTCGGTCGCCGGCAACGTATATGCGTTGGAGAGACTTTGTCTTCCTGGTGTAATACTTCTGCTGGGGTACCACAGGGTGGCGTTTTATCCCCTTTACTTTTCGCAGTTTTTATAAACTCAATCTCCAGTGAACTAACTTCTTCTTACCAACTTTATGCGGACGATCTACAAATTTATTCGCGAGCTCCTCTCGGACATCTGTCTGAGGCTATCGTAACAATAAATCGTGATCTGGCCCGCATATGCGAATGGAGCAAAAGATATGGACTTATGATTAATCCCACAAAGACGCAGGTTATTGTGGTGGGCAGTTCTAGGATGGTTTCAAGAATCGACTGGACGACTCTTCCCCAGGTTTTTTTCGATAAATCAGTTATTCCATTCTGCGAGAAAGTAAAAAACTTGGGGATATTCATTGATAGGAACATTTCTTGGACTGCCCAACTGCAAGAGGTTAGCCGCAAGCTATTTGCATCTGCTGCATCTTTGAAGAGACTGCGTAATTTTCTTCCGACTGCCACCAGGATTGCGCTTGCACAATCTCTTCTTCTACCCATCCTTGATTATGCTGATGCCAGCTATCTTGACTTTATTCAAGAATAACTTGAAAAACTTGAGCGGTTTCAAAATGTTTGTATAAGGTTCATATTCGATTTGCGAAAATATGATCATGTCTCCGAATTCCGTGTGACGCTCAAATGGTTTCCAATTGGCCTTCGCCGGAATGCTCATATTCTTTCGCTTTTATATAATGTGCTATTCAGTCCTTCCACGCCTCATTATCTTAAGAAACGTTTTCAGTTTCGTTGCGATTCCCACACAAAATTTCTAAGGTCATCAGATAACTTACGACTTCAAATGCCAAAGAATTCCACAAGTTTTCTGGATAAATACTTTACTGTCCAGGCTACTCGTCTGTGGAATGCGTTGCCAGACCCAACCAAACGCTCCCAATCGTTGTCTGTGTTCAAAAGACTCGTGAGGGAGCATTACCTGTCGGTCGCTGTGATTATGAATTTATTTTCATCATTTTATTTATTGCCTTTATATTTTAGTATTTATATATATATTACATAGCATATGTATGTATCTGCATATCTTTTATAATATATAATTTTTTTAACACTGGTATTGTCACACCACTAACAGCCCCACTTCGTGTCCAGCAATTATTGTCCATACCTGGTTGCCTGGAAGAGATCGCGGAATGCGTTTTTAGTTTTAAGTTTCCTTTTTAAATGTTACTTATGGTGTACAATAAAGTATATAATAAATAAATAAATATCTCTTCGCTTCGTTTAAGTCGTCGAAGGTGCAGGTGGTTGTGCACAAGTAAAAAGGTACATAATGCTTAACTTAAGTTTAGCCCATTTCTATACGCATTAATTTATTTTCATTCCAGGTAGCAGCCATATACTAAGCAGAGGTATCAGTTAAAGAGGTTAGAGGTAAAGTCACATCATCAGTTCGCTACATGCAAAGTTTTGGCAGTTTCGTCATCTTGTCTATCGGCCCCTTCGTCTGCCAGGGAATCAGCTCGTCGGTCTTGCCCATTGTTTATTTCATCGCCTGCTGCTTTATACCTGAAAGTCCGTATTATCTTTTGAAAGAAGGAAAGGTTAATGATGCAAGAGCTTCCCTTATCAGGTTAAGTGGGAATAAGGATGAGAAGGTGAGCGAATACCTGAATATGTTGATTTAATATGCTTTCACCTTGGTGTTGTAAGTAAAAATAGTCAACAATTTTACTATACCTCTATCGCTTGCGTGAATCCTGAATCTATGGCTGCGTGAAATTTTGTCCGGATCCGTTCAACATACATCTATCCATCCATTCATCCAAACTTTCGCATTTTTTATAATATTAAGTAGGACGCAGGATTAAAGTACATTATTTAATATTAAAATAATTTTTAATTATAAATTCTGTATAGTATCTTTGAAGGGCGTTGATACTGTGACAACTCAACGCCTAATCCTAAACGATCACATCTCAAATCTCTCCTTAAATCCCATCCACATAAAACCAGTTACTATTCCTATTCCTTCTCTGTCCATGCTGTAAGATTGTGGAACTCACTTCCGCCTAGCATCAGAGATTTAATAGTATATTATGCAACTAGTGAATAAAGGACGGTTTTTAAGCGAGGGCCATAGATGAATCACGAACAAGTGAAGGATTCTAACAACTGAATCACGACCATAGGGAG